>KZ992489.1:0-43023 GCA_003614735.1 Thamnocephalis sphaerospora | reverse complement strand
GAGAATCTCCAGCTGCGGATCCGTGCTCGTGTTGAGAAATCGGGCTGTACGCTCAATAATCTCGGCATGTCGCTTCGTATCCGGCTGTCGACGATACTCATACGTGAGATTGCGCCGTCGAGCGACCTCAAACACACTGCGCCTACCGTAATCATCCCGTCCGGAATGCTAAACGTCGGCACAAACGGCTCCTCGGCTGGCCCATCTCTTGCATGCGGCGGCCGATAGTCGGCTGCCATGCTGTCTTGTACAATACCACGTGCTTCACGAGGTCCTTCTCTTCCAGGCTGCACCTTCGCTGCTTGGTCCTTGGCTCGTGCGGCGCCATAGTCGTAATGAAATGCACGCCCCTCGTCGACCAGCTGTTTCCGCTTACGTTCTTCTTCTTCTTCTGTGCCATCACCAACACGTGTTACAGCGGCAGTGAGTACCGTCGCGGCAATTGCCGCCTCCGCCGTTGTCGCGTCTACTCAACGACCTACCGCCATACGCGTCGTACTCGTGATCCGACTCATCCGGTGCTTCCTCCGCGTTGAGATCAGCATAACGTAATGCGTCCAACATCTGTTCCAACGCATCGTCCACCCGGCTTGATCCTAGCGCTAGCGGCTGTCTAGACTCGGCAGTCGCACGGCGCAGCTGCTCGTTGTCCAGTAAATTACGAACATCGAACCTTTGCAGTATCATGGATAATAAACATGCACAGACGCTGGTCGTCAGCAAGTAGCGTCACCCAAGCAGCCACCACCTGTGTTGACCTGTTGCGTGCCATGCCCTGTCCCCCGGTACTCGCGCGTCGCAAGCCAAGCTGCGGCAGCGATAACGCTGGTTGGAGCGGAATTCACCTGTCTACTAGCACTGGATCTACGGTCTCGTCGCGCCATGGCAGGAGGAATTCGCCCGCTGCCGCACGTGTTGCCAGCATAGGGTCGTCAAAGAGCTTGGCCTCGTAGCCGAGCACCGACAGTGCTGCCCAGGCTGGCCGCTCGGCCGGCGGCGTGCTTTCCCGACGCCGGCGGCGCTTGTGCCGTGGACGCGGCCCGTCTGGTCGGTGTGCCATGGTGCTCTACGTAAAAAGGACAAAGTGCGCTGGCTTCTATCCGCTTACGGTGAGCCCTGACAACCACCACCTTGCTTGGCCCGTCGTGGCTTGCAGCATATCCGTCGGTGGTGTTGCCTCTGGTGCCGTCGTCGGCAGTGGAGCTCCCACCCGCCGAACCAACACATGTGACGTGTTTGCCACTCCAAACGTAGGCTTGGATGCTACTCAAATAGGCGCACGCAGCAGCCTATGCGGGCCCCACCTTGTTCCTCACCACCAACCCTACCGCCACCGCCACCACCACCACCACCACCACTGCCGTACGCGCCCTGCACGCCTACCTGCCACTTGGCGCTGCGCACGACCACGCCTAGCTGCAACAGCACGTCACTGTTCTGCCGTATCATGGGTGTCTTTGACTTTGAAAAACAGCTGGTCTTCTACGGAAGCTACCACAGCCACCGTATCAACGTACTCTGTCATGTCGTATGCGTGCCGCTCATTCTATGGACGGCGTTTGTGATGACTAGTCCGTCTGGTCCTATCATGACGGTCGAGTCCGAGCTGCTTGCCAAGCTGCCGATTGTCCTCAACGTGCCGTTCTTTGTATCGCTACTCTACGCCAGCTACTATCTAACGCTCGAGCCCATTGCTGGGGTAAGCTTACATACACGCATATCCGGATGGTGGCGTGTGGCAGATCACGCGGCAGCAATAATAACTAATACATGGACGCGGGCTGGGCGATCTAGTTTCTCATGACGCCGGTTCTCATCGGCATGGCCGCAACGGCCACGACCTTTTACGAGACTGCGGACCATCCAATCCAAACGGCCTTTGCGCTTCATGCTTTTGCCTGGGTTGCGCAGATCTTTACGCACCAGGTGTTTGAGAAGCGCTCGCCGGCATTGCTGGATAATCTTTTCCAAGGTAAGCCTGACTGGTGCCAATCCGTGGCAGTACGTTGGCTGACGCGTCTGAACCGACTAGCACTGGCCCTAGCGCCGCTGTTTGTCTTCCTGGAGGTTCTCTTTTTCTTTGGCTACCGGCCAGCTCTCAAGAAGCGCTTCCAGAATGAAGTCGGCATCAACGTGACCAAGTTCCGTCGCGAGCGTGCCGCCCAGCAGCGTGCGGCTGCAGAAGCGGCCAAAAAGAAAGAGTAGAAGGCGTCAGCCAGTTCATTCACACCCTCTACCAGACCTATGTGGGTATGGGGATGCCGTCTATCGAATAAATATGCCTTACAAGTCTACTTTGCTGGAGGTGTTGGGTCGCGTGTGTTTAGCAGTTTGATTGGCTGCGCGAGGATGATTGGACCGGCGGGCGATCACCGCTCAGAGGCACCCGCCCTCGGCTCACTGCTCAGGCTTCTGGCTCCTCCTCTTCTCTTCTACTGTGCTATCCCCGACCAGGTGGTATACAGAGACCCAGACCGCACCATGGTATGTAGTGCGCATATCATGGGCACGTCCTTGGACGGGGCTGGACGGATGGATGGATGGATAGCTGGACGGATGGCGAGACGGACAGACCGATGAACGGACGGACGGACGGATGGTCAGATGGCGCGAGAGCGTAGTGGAGACGCGATGGATGGCCCGGCCGGCGGATAGACACTTGGACCGCCCGACGGATGGATGCATTGATGGATGAATAGGCGGATGGATGCATGCACATGGTGATGTGCAAGCCGTAGCATCTTCCGCGCGGGTCGGTCTGTCCGTCCGTGGTCCGGCTCCTACTGGGCCATCGTGTGGACGCGCTGGCCTGAGTAATTGCTTTGGCGTGAGCAAGTGTATACGGCGCGACACTTGCGGCAGACGCTGCTGGCCCGAGTCGGCTGCGAATGCCGGCACTGACGGCTAGTTTGCTCAATCGCGAACGAGGAATTCAGCTCATCGTCTGTTGACGCTTGCTACGCCGGCAACTGTGCGAGCTGCGCGTGTAATGAGGCGGACGACCGCTTGCCATACTCATCGCTTGGTGCTAACGCTATGAATCCCTCTTGTGCGTCTGCTCATTGCGCTGACTACAACTTAGGCTGACGCTCCGACGGCTACCCTCCGCACCCGCAAGTTCCTGACCAACCGCCTGCTTCAGCGCAAGCAGATGGTGTGTATTTCTAGCACAGTGGCGAGATGGCGGCAAACGCGGGAGATGGCGACGACGGGCATGCAAAGGCGCAGACGCGCTGTAGCGGGCTGAGATGCACTCGCGTGGATGACGCATGGTCTACAGGTCACTGCTGCTGCTGCTGCGTCGTCGTCGTCGTATACGCGTGCACTAGACATGGGAGCATTTGTCCGCCAGCTACTGACGCTGCATGGTTGTCTGCTGCTAGGTGGTGGATGCCATCCACCCGGGTCGCGCCAGCCTCTCCAAGGATGAGATCCGCGAGAAGCTGTCCAAGATGTACAAGACCGACAAGGAGAGCATCTTCGTGTTCGGTTTCCGCATCCAGTTCGGTGGCGGCAAGTCGACTGGCTTCGCCCTGATCTACGACTCGCTTGATGCTGCCAAGCGCTTCGAGCCCAAGTACCGCCTGGCTCGCGTAAGTGCCTGACGTGGGACGATGGTGGCGGCGTGCAGGCAGACGAGCGCGCGGCTAGTTTGCATGACTGCCGCCTGCAGCGGAATGGCGTCGCGACATTGGTTGTGAACGATGCGCTGACCGTTTTGTCGGTGGCAACAGCACAACCTGGCCGATACCACCCGGACTTCGCGCAAGCAGCGCAAGGAGCGCAAGAACCGCGCCAAGAAGTTCCGTGGTACTGAGAAGGCCAAGGCTGCTGGCACTGGCAAGAAATAAGCCGCTAGTCTGTGTGTGCGCCCGCACGGTCCCTTGTTCGACCGTGTTCTCGACGCGCGCGGCTGCTTGGACGACAGCAAGGCGGCTGCATTGTGTGTGCCGCGCGTTTGGTCCGCAGTCGTTGCTTTTGCGGCTGCTGCATAGCGTTGTCTGTAGCCGTCGCCCAAACATCGATGCGTGGATGATAAAACGTCGAGCGGGGGAGCCCTCCTCCTTTGAAACGTTGCCCTATTGGCGGTGTCTAGTGAGCGGCGCCGTCATGTATTATACGCGCATGGTAACCTATTCGGGTAAATGGAAGTGAAAGATTTATTGCAGTGGGGCGCGCACCGAGCGCATGGCTTGGTCGCAGCCGCAAAACCACAACAACGATAGACGCATAGCAGCGCCAATGAGAAACGCACAAAATACGAAAGGTGACTGCTACTGGGCAGCGCGTACAAGAATCGAACGCCAAAATGGATGCAAGAGAAAAGGAGAAAGATGGAGAGAGGGAGAGAAGCGGTGGGTAGAATGGCGATGCAAGCTAGCACGCAAGCGAAGGCCGGCGCGATGCGAGCTCAGTCGTGTTGCTGTTGGTACAGGCGGCAGTCAGCGGCTTCTCCGTCTGCTCGGCGGCCATCACAATGCTATCATGGCTATGGTCGCCCGTGTGCTGGTGTATCAGACCGTCGTCTGGCATATCAGCGTCCTCAATCAGTCCACTCTGTTCGCCGGTCCGTCCAGTCGATGTGGCTGTATTATCCTCACGGAGCGTGGCGGTCGACAGAGACTCGACGGTTGTTGGCGTCAGCGGCAGCGGCGCAACGGAAAAGTTGTCGAGCACGCGACCCAGCAGGGTAAGGTATCGCCGGGCGGCATTACCGCTGTGCAGCGCGTCGGCAATGGTGCATACGGTGCGGAAGCCACTGTCCAGCTGCTGATCGGCCAGCATGTCGGCCTCGTCAGGGACGGCCTCACCCGTGGCAGCCAGGACAAGGCGACGGCGCAGGCGGCGGATTTGCACGCTAGTCATGAGACGCAACTCAGTGTGCAGACTGGCCAGGCCGTCCGCACGCCCGGTCCACCACTCGTCGAGCTGTGTGTCCGGATCGGCTTGCATGAGAGTACCGGGCGTAGCCTTTGATGCAGCCGGGGTGGTGGCGCTGGCGACATGCGGCTGCGCCTGCAGATCTGGGCAAGAGCGCGCCTTGGCCGGTGCAGGCAGCGTCATGGACGACATCTCCAGGCGGCGCACTACTGCATCCAGCAGCACCAAGCGCGGCAGCGCAAGTACCACACTCGGATCCACCTCGGCGACCAGGTCGGCATCCAGCAGCTGATCTTGCACGACAGCCGTCAGCACATCGCGCCACTGCTGCACCGCTTTGCTGCCAATCTCGTCTTGATGGCGACAGCCTGGGCGATGTCCTTCGGTGCAAAAGTAGCAGCGGCACACGGCCCGCTCGAATGCCACCCAGCAGCGGTGAAAGTCGATGAGCACTGCGCGGATCCCCTGCAGCGCACATGCATCGGCGTCGTCTTGGTCACTGAGCATGGCATCACGCAGGTAGACGGGACACTCTTCCGCTGGCCGCGACCATTCGTCGGCTTCGGGCGTTTCGGGCGATATCGCGTCCGTTTGTTCGGCGTTTAAACGTGCGTAGCGGGACAAGAGCGCGTTCACACGGTCATGGTCGGCGCGACCAAGCTCACAGCGGATGCGAACGCGAGCCGCCTCGTAGGTGGCGTAGAGTGCAATACCCAGCTCGCGCAATTCTAAAGTGTCGCGTTCTGCGCCTCGGATACGATAGCCACGCGCGAGGGCACGCGCGGCAAACAGCACACTTTCGCAGTATCCGTCACGCTCTAGCTCGTGGCGATCTTCTATGGGAATCCGCAGACGGTACGAGAGGGGGCCAAACTGCGCACGCGGCACCGCCAGCCGTGAAAGCGCATGGAGCGCACGCAGGTGGTCCTGGTGGAGAATGTGAGCCCGTGGGGCCAGGTAGCGTACCGACTCGACGGGCAGCACGGCAAAGCGGTCGGTAAGTCCGCGAAGTTCATCGTCCGCCTGCAGATACAGTGCCAGCACACTTGGCTGTGAGCGAGCACAACGGGTTGCCCCTGGCGATCCGGACGGCAGCATGGCAGCGTCGATCGCCTCGGCCGCCGCAAGCGTGGCAGGCAAGCGACCATTGTTGCCGCTGCTATGGTCGTCGGCCAGGGTAGATCCGCCCGGAGAACGACGCAGGAGACGATGAACAAACCCGTTCTGTCGCTTGGCCGGAGTGCTCTTGCGAATCGAAGCCGGCAGCTGCCAGCGAGGTGTAGCAAAGATACGTGCTAGCGGCGGCAGCTGAGCGTACACTTCACCGTCAGGCCCCGAGTGCGCGCGAATGTCGGGTGTAGAGATGCGATTCTGCGGACGCGCCACCAGCATCAGACTAGCAAGTGTAGGCAACGGCATACTGGCGATGGCTCAAGAGTATCCAAGCATGCACCGTAGCAGATGGGGTTTGGCGAGGCGCAGTGTACTAGAGATAATATACAACGTTGTCGCGTGTGCCACGTGCGAGTAGGCCGGCAGCAGTGAGCGCAAGATGCTACGACCGTTCCAGACGCGGAAGAAAAGAGACGCAAAATGGGTGCGTTAGTCTTGGAAGCCAATGGTGTAGACGAGCGCACACGAGGCCAGCCAGGCACGCTGGCGTTAACGGCAGAGCAATAAAAAGTGAGCAGAGGGAGGGCGTGAGGGACAGTGCGGGGCCAACGTGGTTGAAGCGCGTATTTAAAGGCCAGCGGCAGCGTATTTGGACAAGTGCCGCAGACGATCGTCCGTGAATGATAATGAGAAGGAGGTTGATGATAGGATGGCAGGACGATCGTTCACACTCTATTGCCCGTTTCCGTTTGGACTAGAGTCGCTCAAGTACTTACCTAGCACAAGTAGAGGTCACAATGATGAACGTGCAGCAGCAGCAGCAGCAGCAGCAGCAGTAATAGTAGTATGCGCCGTAGGCAGGCGTCTATCAATCTCTAGCGGGTACCAGGATAGTTTAGCCGTATTCCCAGCAGACTTGCTTACTCAGCCTGATGTGGGCCACAAGAATCAAGGAGTGGGAGCAGCAAGCGTATAGGTGGCGGTTCGCGTGGACGGCTAAAGGCGATCCGAGCCAACGGCACAGCGTCGGGGTTTAGGGCGAGAATGGCTGGCCGGCAGCAAACGGAGACGGCGGACGCTGACGTTGATCACGCTCGGAGCATGCAAAAATGAACAAGGACAGGTCCAGGTTGTTGATGCGATGTTGGCACTCGCGTTGGAAAAGAAGCAACCGCCAAGACAGACCAGAAGCGCAGGAGAGAAGCGACTGTTGGCGCACAAACGATCAATGCAAAATGTGAAGATACCACAGCGGACGAATGGACAGCAGCAGAAAGTGGGATGCGAGCGATACAGGCACGGCAAGCAGGAGGCCGTGTGTGGTTTTATGCGCCTGCAGCCCCAATCTGGCCAAGGCTGTGGCGCTGCGGCGGCCGACAGTAACGCACAAAAAGTCTAGGACGCACGCGCATGTAGATAACTTGCGGTGTGAGCTGGATGCGCATGCCGTGGGAGGTGCGGTAGCACATGGAGCAACAACGCAGGGTAAAGAAAGTGGGGACCTCTAAACGTACCACTCACTCACCTGCTACACCACACCGACGGGTCAGCCGATAGGATGGCACAGGTATGCGCGGGCACACAGCATCGCGCGCACGCTTGGCATGATGGCGCTGCAGTGTTGGCGAGTGCATCGAAAGCTACTGCTACCGCTGCTGCCACAGGACCAAGCGGGCCGACGTGCGCAGCGTGCGCCTGGGAGTAACCGGATCGCCACCGCCAGACGGCCTGACCCTTGGCTCCAAGGTCCGCTGTACCCCCACGTGATCAAAGCTGAAAAAGCGTTTTATGGCACGAGATGCAAGTAGAATGGGACAAAGGTGCTCAACCAAGTGACGACGGAACGAATGGGCGCGCAGATGCGCTGGCTAGCACGCGCTGGCTAAGGATGCTCGCGCAGTGCATTCAGCTTTGTAGCACGTGTTTCGTCGCGCATCTGCTTGAGGAAGGGCATCACGTCAGTGCCGCCAGTGCCTCGATGCACGTTGTTGCCGTCGCTCGGTCGCGCAAGACCAGTGTGGCGTGTGTCCACCTGGAGCGGCTGCTTGACGGGCACAGGTGCCGCTAGAGGCGGCGAGGAGGAAGCCACAAGTGGTGCCCTGGTTGGGCTGTGATCCTGCGTTGTGTGGGACGCAGTTGACGAAGGCGTCAGGGGGCGACTACTATCGCGCGTGGGTGACGAGGCCTCTTGGAGCGGCTGACCACGAGCAATTGCCTGCGGGTAAAGCCGCGAGGCGCCCGAGGATTCGCTAGAGGAGGTGCGTGTGATGGGCGAGGCTGCTGCTGCTGCTGCTGCTGCTGCTGCAGGCGGCTCGGTCTTGCTGCCGACCGTGCCCACGACACCACGGTAACCGCCCACGACAGGGCCCTTGCGTGCTGGCATCACCACGTACAGGGTCACCATCTGAATGTGACGGTCACGGAACTGCTTGAGCTGATCGACACAGCGATTGTACGCCGACGTGGTATGCTCCACCGCTTTGATGGTGTACGGTCCAGCAGCAGCAGGACTGGCCGACAGCTGGTCCACAAAGCCGCGAATGTCCACGTTACGCTCGAGATCCTCTAGAAACTTTCGATGCGGACCAGGCATGTGGTCGCGCATGGCCTCCATGAATTTGTTGCGGCCACTGCTGGATCCAGTGCGGTGATGCTTGACGCCCAGCGCAATGTCCAGCGCGTGCATCAGGGCGCTCTGGCCTGCACTGCCACCTGGATACTGGCGGTATACACCTGGCGCATCCACGCCTTCATAGTGTAGTCCATCGGGCAGACCAGCCTCCTTCATATTGGCCCAGCCAGCTAGATAAGCGCGGACCTTCCAGAAAAAGACATACGGGTCGCAGCGCTCGTACATGCGAATTAGAATTTTGCCCATCTCCTCAATCTCGTCGGCCAGCACAGAAAGGTGCTGAGCTAGCGTATCGAGGCATGGCGCTTCTGCCTTGGTTTCCGCGGCGGCTCCTACAATGGCGCCAAGAGCCCGACCGCCTCGTGCTTCGATGGCGGTGGTGATCAGGTAAAACCAGGACTCGTCCATGGCGCCGGAAAAGGTGTGCAGCGTCGTCATGTTGCTAGCGATAATGCTGAATTAGACAGGCAAGATGGAGGACATGCCGTCTAGCGCGCGTACCTTAGATCGTACGGTCCATTGGGATCAATACGTTTCCAGTTCCAGATGACCACAGCAGCGTTGCACACCACTGGGCAAAGTCCCAGCATCTCAGAGACTTTGCAGAATGGTACTGCCAGACAAGGCGGCAGGTCCTACTTGTCACGGAAGAAATCGGATTTAGCTTGGTTGTACAACTGACGCGATCGACTGCCGACGCGTACCGAGAGTACCGGTTCATGCTTGCCCCAAACGTAGGCGTGCGTCAACAGCGACAGCACGAGAAAAGCACGGCGGCGCTGTGGCTGCGTAGTGAGAGCGTCGACATCGAGGACAGGCAGCTGGGAGTGCAGGTGTGAGCAGGACCAAGTAGATGTGATGGTCCTGACCACCAGACACGGTCTCTCTCTCTTTCAGCTCGTAGGCCATGGGTACGAGCACTTACCTCGTGGACACGCTTGCGCAGCTGTCCGCTCAGCATTAGACCTTGAAAGTCATCGGCAAGGCGTTCCCAGAGCTCAAAAGGGCCATCGGCCGGCAGGCGACGAAGCGGCTCCTCGGGCGGCAGAAAACCCGTGACAGGGTCGATTTCATACTCGGCTAGCGACTGCGGGAGTACAGAGGAATGGTAGCGCATATTGGACAGGGTGGCGCGGTGAAATGCAAAGGGAACAAGTGCCGGAAGGTTAGTCAGCAAGCTAACACGCCGAGACAAGCACGCTTTTGTTCAGGCCGCTGGGTAAACGAAAAACCGCTGAGGCGACGGTAGGACGTACAAGGAGAACTACTGGTGAGCTTTGGAGTGATAGAGCGAGCGAGCAAGAGAGAGAGAGAGAGATGCGATGGATAAGGCGGCAGCGCAGGAGCCGGCTATTCAAAGCCAAATAGGTAAGTTTCTCACGGACATGACGGATTCCGTGTGGAGAATGCGGCACGCGTGTGCTACTCCGCGAGTCACACTGCTGCTGTGTGCTAGCATTGGGCAGCTGCATGCATTGAGCGCCACTCTGAGGTATGAAAATGTCGCAGGTATGGGGATAACCAATCTTCATTAGGATATAATGCACGAGCGGCACGCGGCCAGAAAAGTCACAGCAAGAGTACACATTGGTGCGCGCCTAGATATTGTCGAGGAAACGACCAACTGGCGTGGTGCGGAAGCGCTTCCAGGCACCCTTGATACCGCTAGCCTGGCTGCTAGGGTGCATCTTGTCGTTGAGTTCGATCTCATCGATGACCGGACTCCGGTCCGTATCAAGGTCAACCTCAAGCAGCGGGATAACCTTGGTTTTCTTGACCAGCTTGTGGCCCAGATAGAGTGCGGCCAAAAGTGGCAGGCCAATGTAGGCCATGATGATTTTCTCCACATCAACCTCTTCACTGCCCTCGACGGCCGAGTAGCCCTGGCCGATGATGACGACAATGCCAAGCACCAGCGCAAACAACGGCGCAAACGGGTAGAGGGCCGCGCGGTACGGAAGGTCGTCCAGCGATCGGCCCTGTGCCACATAGGCACGGCGGAAACGCCAATGCGAGATGGCAATGCCGAGCCAGGAGATAAAGCCAGACACGCCCGAAAGCGAAAGCAGCCAGTTGTAGACGACCGAATCGCCAAACAGCGAGCACAAAAAGGCCAGCGAACCGACGACCGCCGTCATCAGCAGCGAGAAAAAGGGCACGCCGCGGCTGTTGATGCGCGCGAAAATGCGTGGCGCCTTGCCCTCCTGCGCAAGAACGTAGAGCGTGCGGCTGGACGCGTACAGCGAGCTGTTGCCGGCCGACAGCACAACGGTGAGAATGACGGCATTCATGATGTGCGAGGCAACGTGGATGCCGGCGCGCTCAAAGGTAATGGTGAACGGCGACATACTGATACTGCCGTCGTTGTTGAGCAGCCTCGGGTCGTTGTTGGGCACCAGCAGGCCAATGAGGAAAATGGCCAGCACGTAGAAGAGCAGAATACGCCAAAACACCTGGCGGATGGCACGCGGCACATCGCGACGAGGACGTGACGACTCGCCAGCTGCAACGCCGACCAGCTCGGTACCCTGGAAGCTGAAACCGGCCACCAGGAAGACGCCAAAGACGCCGGCGACGCCCTTCTTGAACGCGTTGGAGCCCTCGTAGTTGTCAAAGTTGGCTGGCGCATCCTGGCCGGCTCCGGCAGCCACGACAATGCCGACAATGATAAAGATGATCACCGTGAGCACCTTGATGAGACTGAACCAGTACTCGGCCTCGCCGTAACCACGCACGCTGATCATGTTGAGGGCAAACACAATAATCAACACCACCAGCGACCACACCCAGACGGGCACGCCGGGCAGCCAGAACTGCATGACGAGGCCAGCGGCGACAAGCTCGACGGCAAGCGTGGTGGCCCAAGAGTACCAGTAGTTCCAGCCAAGGGCAAAACCAAGGGACGAGTCGACAAATCGGGCGGCATAGGTGTTCATGGAACCGGCCGTCGGCATGTAGGTGGCCATTTCGCCGAGCGACATCATCATAAAGTAGACGAGCACGCCCATGAGGGCGTAGGCGAGCAGCGCACCGCCTGCACCTGCCGAAGCAATGGTGCTGCCGCTGGCTACAAACAGACCGGTACCGATGGTACCACCGAGCGAAATCATCGTCAGATGGCGAGCTCGCAGACCCTTTTTCAGGTGCTGGCTCTGTTCACTCATGCTGATCTTGTCGGCATCCTGGGTGGAGCCAGGCAGAGCGGACGGATCCGCGGGCGTGTGTCCGCCGGAGAAATCGTTGGGCATGGTGGCGACTTTAACGGCGTAGACGGCACACAGGCGGAAGCGGCAGGTGGGCGGGGCGGATGGGGATGTAGCGCGCTCGGGTGACGAAAGAGGACGGCAGCGATGTAGATTGTGCGCAAGCGATGGGAAAGCTACGCACTCGTGAAACAAATAACGAACCGATAGGACGAGTAAGAATGGATCGACAGCAGGCGTACCGACGATAGCTGCCGGGATGGATGGAGATGGTTGCGATGCAGGTAGACGCGCCCAGGTTAAATAGCTGCCGAACCAGCTGACACGCTACCCACACGCCGATAGTATTGTACGTGCCGCAACTCCGCCTTGGGAATGGCTCTCATGCCCATTTCGCATCTCCTTGTGTTCCAATGCTGAGGCGACAAGCGTACCCGAACGGTAAAGCCATAGGCTGCACTTGGACTGCCGCCCATGCCTAAAGCAGTCGTATGATTACCTTTCCCGCTGTGAGTCGCGTGCCCATGTGTGAAAGTCATTGTTACTCCGAGAGCGCGGTTCGCAACCGGTTGATCATCAGCATCGGTGGATCTTTGACGCGGCGGACTGGAATGCTAGAGGCGACCCATGCAGACACCGAGCGGGTCACCACGGTTCATCTGGTTCTTCATACCTGTAACCAGTGTGACCAGCGAGCATAGGCGAACATACGTAACGGAAACCACACGCTGCAGGCTTGCTCGGCATAGCGCCCACCACAGGCCAGCCCGGGTGCTATCTAGCCCGCGCGTGCGTGCACATTCGCACACACATGTGTCCACAACGGGAAAGCAGCACAGCGTCAGGATTTCAGGTGGCGCAACATCACAAGTGCGTCCGATACGTTTACTGCGCCCTCTAGTCGCTGTGTGGACGTGGCACCGCTGTCCATTCGCGCTCATCGTCGTACTCGTCTTCTGCGCCGGCATGACGCTGGCTGGCATGAGGGAACGTATCGCCAACGACGTGAGCATAGTCTGCATCGTCGCTGTCCTCGCCATCGCTGCCGCCGCTACTGCTGCGATCATCCTGTGCTGTCTCACCCGCAAGGGGCGCTCGGAGTTCGGCGTTGTCGCCATGCTCGTCGCCAACCTGAGCGCTGAAAACTCTTTGGCTGCATTTCATTGTTACCCCGCACGCGCACGCACGTTAGCACGCCATGCCTGCCGATTTCTGAACAGCCCATTCAGGACGCAAAAGCCCTTGCATGCTTACACTAAACTTGGCGTGGCCAGCCAGCGCCGCCCGCCTTCTCGTGGCCAGACATACTCGAAAAAGTAGTACAGGTGGCCAACGGCAATACCCACCAGGTGACCCGTTGGAAAACCACCGCCGAGCAGTGCAGAAAAGCCCAGCAGCACCCAGGGCAGATAGGGCGCGCGGAAGACAAAGAGACCGAGAAAGCCAAGCTCCATCCGGGGCTCGCGCCGACACCACACGTAGACAAGCACATAGGCAAGCGTGGATCCCAAAAAGAGCGACTCAGTGAGCGGAGCAAGCAGCTGCGTGCCACGGCCGGCGTTAACAAGGGTTCTGTGCCACGGCATGAGGTTCGCGAAGCATTACCAAAAGCATGGCTCCCGAGAACACCAGCATCCACACATAGTCCGCGGGACGGTTCCGAAACGCGCCTTCTTCAAGCATGCGGCTATACCGTATCCTGCCGATGCATGCCTTGGTTAGCCAAGCACAAACGCCCTACATGAGGTAGGCGCATACATACATAAAGTACATGTGAAAAAACCAGTCCAGTGACAGAGGACCAAAGTAGAAAAAGTTGGTGAGCACGCGCCAATACTGAATATATGCGCACCAGTCGGCCGGCGCGCAGGAACGGTGGCCAGGTCGTCAGCGTATGCTAGACCGTCGCCGCCGTTGCACGCCTCACCTGCCCTTGCCGGAAGGTGTAGTCGAATGTGTAGTAGAGGTGGAACCAGCGCACCAGCCGAATTTGCTGTATATGCGCGCAAGCAGGGTCAGCGTGCCTGCGCTATTGCACAGTACCGCCGCTGCTCACCGTGGCCAAGGTCACCACCGCCGACAGGGTGATGAAGCTGCGTGTTACCAGCGGAATCTCATAGTACCACTGTTCCAGTGGAAACGCCATGATGGGCCGGTATGGCTAGTGTGCGGAATAATGCAGAGCAACACGGCGTGTGCCAGGCGTAGACAGGTAAGAGTGGAACGACTGCTTACCATCGTCCTGGCTGTCTCCGTAACCGCCTCACCTATACTGCGTGCATCTCTCGCACAGCGTAGCAGGCGACTAGAAAGTCTACAGTTTTAGACTGCCAGTTTAATGGCCCAAGGGTTTGTTTACTTGTCGCGAGACTGGACTGGACTGGCTGCTTCAACGTTCTTCGCAATAGCCATTGTCTACGCAAAACATATGTCGGCGCGCAGCATGAACGGACAGAGAACGACGCGTCTAGCGGAAGGTGCGAGCGGCGGTAGCGGCAGTGCAGCTGCGTCGCCTGCACGTCGTCAGCCGACCGTGGTAAGCAGGCATACAGCGGCAGCAAGTCGTGTGGCGCGCCCTGCTGACCCAGTCCTGTGCAGCGTCTGGCCGCGCCTACGCAGGCCGACAAGGAGAATACGCCGCGTCTACGCAACAGCAGTGCGGCGTCGAGGAGAACGAGTGCGGTAGGTGCTGGTGGCGGCGGAATGCCCGGCATCTGCTGCCCCTAATATCTGCCTGGCTATGACATGCACAGCTGCCCTTGCGAGGTATTCTCAAGTCGCCCGGTCGCGATATCACCGCGCCGGTCAATGCCACGCGCTTCTTTGACGACGACCTGGAGACGGACAAGGCCGCACAGACGATTAATATCACGCAAGTAGACTCCGACGGCGGCGCTGCAATGCCATCCACGCTTACACATCTACCATGCACCTAGTTCGCAGCGTCGTCGCCAACTGCGCCGCTCGGTCGGCCGGCGGGTCAGCTTTGCAGCAAAAACTAGCGTTCGGTGCGTATGACCACGCCCATGCAAGGCAGTCACATTATTAATCGGCCATTGTGCTGCATTTCCCGACCATGCCAGCTTGATTGATCCTGTGGAAAAGCCCTGGACCGGTCGTCTTGGGACGCCCAAGGGTGCAAATCGCCGCCAGTCCTTTGCGTCGCCAGAGTTTTCCTTTGCGTCTGACAATGGCTTTTCGACGGGTCAGTTTGAAATGCCCGATCTCTATTCGACCGGCGGTGGCAACGACGGCAGCTTCAATCTGCGGCTGTCGCTGGGCGGTTCGAGTGCCGCGGCAGACTCGGACATGTCTATGGACATGGAGAACACTAGCAATGCATCGATTGGACAGATAAAGTCCTGGCACGATGAGTAAGTGTGGCCAGTGTGGGTATCGGCATAATTGATACTGATGCTGACGCTCATGATGGGTCGGCTAGATACGAAGTGCAGCTGAAGCAGTCGGCAGTCTCCTCATCGCCAGAGCCTTCATCGCCCGGCACCAGTGTGTTTGATGCGCCAGTACCGGGAGATAGCGACAGCGACACCTCAAACATGTCGTTTGCCAGCGACCTGTCGGTCGCTTCGCCGTTTGATCAGATCAACGAGAATAGTAAGTGATGCCATTGCTGGAGCAGCCAAGATACGTGGGCCTGACGGCAGACAATGCTGCTTCGTTTATTAGCATCGCGAAACCAGCGGCGGGCATCCATGGGTACGCCACAGAGTCTGCGAAAGAGTCTGCTGCGAGTCCGATCGCCGGGCATCAAGTTTAGCCCTACGCCGGCTCGATCTACGCCACTGCGCCAGTCCTTCACCAGTGCCACCGAGCATAAAAGTG
This sequence comes from Thamnocephalis sphaerospora, assembly GCA_003614735.1. NCBI lineage: Eukaryota > Fungi > Zoopagomycota > Zoopagomycetes > Zoopagales > Sigmoideomycetaceae > Thamnocephalis > Thamnocephalis sphaerospora. Next base: position 27,351 of record KZ992489.1, on the reverse strand, counting down.
CCGAAAAGACTTTGGACGCGACATCAGCGGCCATCATCAGCCCAAAGGGTAATATAAAGCCCGAGTTTGACGTATGCGACGATGAAGAAACCGATAACAACAGCACAGACGAAGAGCCCACCAACCATGTAGGGCACACAATGGCCATGGAGACGACGCGCTGTGTGGGTGGAATACTGTCCAGACCGCCTTCCATGCCAGCAGACGGCGCAATCGACATGGGTGCTACCATGGAGATTACACGCTGCATCGGTGGCATTCGCGCGCAGCGTGAGATGCTTGCCGCCGAGGATGACAACGACGACGACACAGAGAGTGAGGCCGAGTATGAGCATACAAATGCCGTAGATGACAGCACCATGGTCATGGATATGACTCGCTGCGTTGGCGGTATTCTGGCTCAGCAAAATACATCCACGGCTGCCGATGGTAGCGTGAGCAGCGCAGATGAAGACGATGCCGATGCAGCAGAAAGCGACGCCGGTGGCATGGACATGACGCGTTGCATTGGCGCTGGTATTCACAGTCAGCAGAGTGTGTTTGCACGCACCGACGAAGACACAGTGCCCGCAGGTGCTGCCCATCGCGCTAGTACCGGTACTCGCGCGCCTGCAACGCCCATCCAGGACGTGTGGATGGGCGCACCAGCGGCTGTGGAGCACAGTTACGATGAGATGACGATGGAAGTGACGCGTTGCGTCGGCGGTATCCTACAAAAGACGACCGATCCCATCGGTGATGACGAACATGGTGCTGAGAACAGCCAAGACATGGACATGAGCATGGACATGGACGCAAGCATCACGTCGGCTGATGACCGCGCGCTGCGCCGAGAACTGAGTTTGTCGCTTTCAGCGGGCACACCAAGCCCCAAGCGTACGGAATCACTTTCGGGCGAACTGTCGTCAGCAAAGCGCTGTCGTTCAAGTGACGCCTATGCCGGAGGCAGTGCGGTATCCACGCCACAGCGGACACGGACTAGCCCTGACCTATTGCGCGCACCGTCTCAGGATACGTTCGTGCACACGCCCAGTGCTGGTGCAACACCCGCAACGCCCGGTACGGATGTGCATCCGCAGGATATCACCAATCATGCGCAACAGCGATCGACCACGCCGCAGAGCCGCCGCGCTAGCGAAGCATCATGGCAGGCGCTTACGCGGGTGACGACGCCACGCAATAACCGTGTCGCTAGCAATATCAAGCAGGCGCTACTACAGGCGACGCCAGGCCGCTTGACGCCTGCACGACTGTCAAGTGCTCCACTGCGTAGTGCGCGCACTTCTAGTAAGCGTATCCACACCTTTACCGATCGGCTTCAAGCCATGGGCACACAAGACCACACAACCCTGCTTGAAACTGCGCCTGATGCTGCCCATCTTGGCGTTGCAGGCAACGATAACGTGCAGATCTCTGCATCTACGCCATCGCGCAGCAAAAGCGTATCGCCACCGATGCAGGAACCGGTATCACTGTGTGAGTATTGGCTATCGTAGATACAATGGCGTTAGCATGTCATTAACTGCCATCGATGTTACAGTCGATGCCCCGGAGGACAGCCTGCTGGATCTGACATACCCCCACTGTGAGCGCACCGAGAGCATCACGCAGGCGCTAGAAGCAGCGTTAGCAGCACCCGGCGACGATTTATTCAGCACAACAAGGCCCATCCATATGAACGAAGCGTCGTTTGCTGCCTCGGTTGAACCTGATGTGACCGGTCATGCGGTAGGGAATACTGTCGATGCACTACAATGCGCAAACTAACCAGACAAACCGATCGACCACACATGATGCAGGCGGAACAGCCAGAAATATCCAGCCAGGCAGCATTGGTCGACCTGAGCCAGGACCTAAGCCGCGACGAGCTTGCCAACATTACGCTGCAGTCATTTTTGCAGATGGTGGGCATCCAGTTCATGGATCGGCTGACGACCACCAAGCGGCGCGAGACGCTACCTCCGAGTGCATCCAGCGCGTCCGTCACCTCTACAGAGCAGCTGACCGCCCTGACTACGCTAGCACCCATGGCAGAACTGTATGAGTTTGTAGGTGCTTGGTACCGCGTCTTTACCAAGCAGTGCATGAGTGCTGACTGCGTCTGCAATAACATGATGACAGTGCTGTAATGAGCTGCAAGCGTACATCGCGCGGGCGCAGGAGGTCAACGCTCAGCTGGAAACGGACATGACTAATACCAACCCAGCGCTTGTGGAAGAGTACCTGGATAGCCCGCATGAACGCCGAGAGGACTTTGAGGTGAAATGCTGCTCGTCGGTGCGTTGTGTGCATGCCCACTGCTCACACTAGTCATGTCAACCTGCTTGCAGCGGCAGCTCAAGTTGAACAAGGCGTATGCTCGTGCTCAGACGATGGAAACATGGTATCGCTGGCGCGGACGGCTCTACCATCCCATACTGGCTGCACTGCAAAACCATTTGGATCGGCTAACACGCGTAAGCAGCCATTGTGGACATTGCTTGCTTGTAATCACTCCATCTAATCTCGCGAACGCGTTCCATTGACGTAGGACACGGAGATTCTCAACGGATTCAACAACCGCGTCGGACCAATCATGCCAAAGCTGCGCAAGCGTCACAATAATGCAGCGCATCAGCTGCAGGAGAAGAAGACCAGGTGCGCAAATACACGGTTGGCAAGCGCACAAGAGTGCTCAGACTACCGTTATTTATGCAATGTGTACTTGTAGACAAGAAGAGATTGCCAAGTGCGATAGCGAGCAGCTTGCATCGCTGGAAGAAGCGATTGATGAGCAGAGGTATGCGTACATGGAGATCACCCACGATTCAGCACGACTGACGATATTTTCACGCCACTCAGCGTGCAATTGGCCGGCTTTCGAGAGAATCTTGCACGCATTGATGCCGAGAAACAAACGCTGAATGTCGAACTGGCCAAAATACGTGCAGAGATACAGGCTACGCGAAAGGTACGCTGCGTACAAACATGATAACGGTATCGTTGTGTGTAGCTGATTTATATGGCCATTCTACATTCGTCTGTGGCAGGCTGTCGACGAAGCAAATGCTGCTCGGGCAGAAGCACGTTGCACCACGCTGGACGATTTGCAAGAATCGCGAGGTTGGTGCGCTGGCATGCACAACGCAGCCAATGCTGGCAAACTCGACATTGTATACTGGTCGCTGCAGTATAGTGCTAACGCAGTGTTCAACAATGACGCAGTAAACTATGAGCTGGTTACGAGCGCATTTGGCTGCAAAATCAACGCACTCTCAAAGCAGCAAGCCACCCTTTTATTCGACAGTCATTACACGGTTACTATCGACTTTGCTCAAGGCCAGATCGTTAGCGCGCTTGCAGAAGACGTTCACATTGAGCACTTTTACCAGGCGGCGGTAACTAATCATGCACGCGTCTGATGGGTTACCACAGTATTGCTAATCGGCCTTATGCGCCACATGCAGCTGCACCAAACGGTTCCCTTTGACGTTGCGCAGCCATTTGTCCCGAATGCGGCACCCTTGGTAGGATGCGCGTGCCCTGCATCCCAAGCGGCTAGCAACCAGCTGACATGTGACCACAGGCGATTCAAAATGCGCTACATACACTAGTGCGTTTTGATGCACTGCTGGACGATGTGCGCATGCTGGACGCTCGTCATCGCGTCGAACAGGTCGAGACTGCTTGCCACAACGGCGCCAGCGCATGCCTGATTTCGGCACGGGTTATCGACGGCCACGGTCTTCCGCAGACGGGAGTACAATTCCGCATTGACACGCTGAGCGGTCTTTCGGACCAAGCGCCACGATGGGAACTGCTTACAGGCTCGTCCTCCGCTAGGTTTGTAGCCTGCCTGTGACGCGTTCACATTACGACACATTGCACTCACGCATACGCTTGCGATTCCATAGCCAATCCGCGGTTGCCAAAGCCATCTCCGGCTGCTTCCGAAACCAGCGCGGAGCACTAACGCCCGTCTTTCACCGTCTAACGCGTGCTATGGATGCCGTACGCACCGATCTCGCATAAGTTTTCCCGTGTATTGACCGACGCAATACAGTTCATTGTAAAACTATGAAGCACGCCATAGATTAATAATACTCCACCCGTGAACAGCGCGTTCTTCACCGCCTACCTCTATCGCTCTCCGCCAACAATGTTCCGCACAGCTGCTCTTCGCGCACACAGCCTAGCCGCCCGCGGTGTGGCCCGCTACTCTACTGCCGCAGGCAAGTCTGCTGGCGGTAGTAATCTTCCCCTGTTTGCCGGACTTGCAGGCGCGGCTGGTATCGGCAAGTACTCCGCGCGACAGTGCACCGCAGAAATAACCGCTGGTCAGGCACTTATGCGTCAACGCTATGCAGGCGCCTACTACTACTACTCTAGCCAGACACAGCCTACAGCGAAGGCCGCCGAGGCACCAAAGGAGGCCAAGGCACCGTCGTCGGCCCTCAACCCGAAAGACTTTAAGCCGTTCAAGCTGGCCGAGGTCAACGATATCTCGCACAACACGCGTCATTTGCGCTTTGAGCTCGACTCTCCGGAGCAGACGTTCGGCCTCAAGGTAGCGTCGTGCGTCGTGGCGCGTCTGCCAGCGGCAGAGGGCCAGGAGGGTGACTACATCATCCGGCCGTATACGCCCATCTCGCGCGAGGACGAGAAGGGACACGTTGACTTTATCATCAAGGTCTACCCTGGTAGGTCATCACGATCAGCGTATGCCAGCCAGCTTTTGCTAACGTGGACGGGACGGCGGCAGATGGCAAGCTGACGCAAAAGATCTTCAAGCTCAAGCCGGGCGATCAGCTCGAGATGAAGGGTAGGTAGCAGCGAACGGGCAAACGAGCGTGTAGTCCGACACATCGTCTGAACCCGTCCCTGTTGTAGGCCCGATTCCCAAGTTCCCGTATGAGGCCAACAAGTACAAGCACATTGGTCTGATTGCCGGTTCGTATTGCGGTAGTATGTCTACAACAGTTGCGATGTAGCTGACGACATAGCATCCACGCGCGCCAACGCTCTGTGTAGGCGGTACCGGTATGTGTGCGCTGTACCGTATACTCGGAGTTGCACAGCTCGTCTAATGTCACTCCTGTGTCGTCTCTAGGTATCACGCCCATGCTGCAGGTGGCACGCAAGGTGCTTGACAATGCCAACGACCACACCACATTGTCGCTGCTCTTTGCCAACGTCACCGAAGAGGACATTCTGGCTCGCAAGGAGCTCGAGGACTTTGTGGCCCAGCATCCGGACCGCATTCGCGTCCACTACACGCTCGACAACCCGCCCAAGGGCTGGAACCAGTATGTCGGCTTTGTGAGCAGCAAGATGGTCAAGGAAACGATGCCAGAGCCAGCTGAAGGCAACATCGTCATGGTGTGCGGTCCGCCACCAATGCTGGCCAGCGTTTCCGGCCCCAAGGGTCCCAAGTTTACGCAGGGCGAGGTGGGCGGCATCCTCAAGGAGCTGGGCTACAACGAGAGCCAGGTGTTCAAGTTCTAAGCACAATCTCTAGCACGCTGTTTATAAACGCATGTTTGCCATTTCAAAGTGCACTCAACATTTGGACGTATGCGTGTCGTGATTCTTCCATCTCGCCGTCACCACTTGTAGCCTCTCCAACACCACCAATACCGCTGTGCATCGCCATCCTTCTCTCGCCGCTCAGCATCGCTAGTCAGCCCCAACGCTCTGCGTATCTGTGCCAACCGTATACGCTTGCAACCATGGTGGTGCGTAGGTGTTTGTGTCTGCAGTTGCATACAGTCCGCAGGCGTAGACTGAATCCTGTACTGGGCGTCGTTCGCTGGCCACGCAGCTCGTTCTCGTCATTGGTGACATGCACATCCCGCAGCGGGCCCATGATCTACCGCAAAAGTTCAGCAAGCTTTTGGTAAGCACAGGCTGCTTTACGTGCTATACGGTAGCGTATGCACGGTGGTGGACACACGCTGACAGTCGACGGCCCAGGTTCCTGGCAAGATTCAGCAGATTCTATGCACAGGCAATGTATGCGACCGGTCAACGTATGACCACCTGCGGACGGTAGCCGCAGACCTGCATGTTGTCAAGGGAGACATGGACGAGGTAGGAACAATATGTGTGGCATGCATGTCGCTCAGTGCATATCGTCACTGACCCCAGCGCTGTTCCAAGGCAAGTTTTCCGGCCACCAAGGTGATCCAGCACGGAGCACTGCGTGTCGGGCTACTGCATGGCCACCAAGTTATTCCGTGGGGCGACTCGATTGCTCTGTCGATGGCAGCGCGCGAAATGGACGCCGACATCCTCATCTCTGGTCACACGCATCAGGTGGAGGCCATCGAGCGTGAGGGTCGCTTCTACGTCAATCCCGGCAGCGCCACGGGTGCCTTTAATAGCACCAGCGGGTAGGTTATCGCATCTACCAGCTGATTGCGTTATCTTTGATGTCGCCACATCACTACTGCTGCTGCTAACAGACAATACTGTGTTGCGAGCAGATCTGACAGCATTCCCTCGTTTGTACTGATGGACATCCAAAACACAACGGCAGTCACGTACATCTACCAGCTCATCGACGGTGAGGTAAAGGTGGAGAAGATCGAGTACCGCAAGGACACACGGGCCTAGCCGAAAGCACAATCTACTTGGGGTATGCAGCAATAAATGGTATGCATGTGTATTCCAGCCCTAGTGGCCGATGTATGGCAACAGCGTGTATCCATATATCCGTCAAAGCACTCGATCAAACTGCCAGCGCGTTCCGACGCGTCGCTGCTGTGCCTTGACTGCAGGCAGTGTCCATGATTTCGGCCCAAACGATGGCACCACAAATACTGTGGCAATGTCCTTGGTTGCGTTGTATCTGCAAAGCGTAGATTGTGTGTAAGCGCAAACTCGACCATAACGACAAGTATTGCCACAGTCACGTACTGTGGCGCAGGACTGGCGAGTGGCTTGCCATAAATGCAAAGTGGCTTGCCAACAAGTGGTGCCCATCGACGCTCTACAGCTGTCGCGCCTAGGAACGCATCCAATGTCAGAACACCAACACGCTTCTTTTGCGCGCACAACCGTATACACACCTTGTAGCCAGACCTTGGATGTACGCAACAGCTCTCCGTAAATCACCATTTCAGGAGCAGGGCTAGCTCCATAGAGAACCGACGTCGGGTGAAGGTAGGCGTCCTCTTCGGACCACATCGTGGCGTACGGAACATCGCGCGACCGCTTGGCCACACGCACCGACGAGTCCACAAGATCCTTCCGCACTGCCACCTGATCGATGAATCCGGTCATCAGGATTTGTCGTAACAGCTTGCTCTAATGGTATGGGCAGTGATCGGATGTATGTGAGCCAACACGCAAGAGCAGCATATGCCAACCACGCTTGCGCTACCCACCTGCAGTGCAGATGGCGGTGGCATTTGCGGATTGATGCAGACATCTACGCCCGGGCAGTTCACCTGGACAATGTTGGTAAGCTGGCGGCGTAGCTTGCGAATCTCAAGCATCGCCTTTGGTGCGGAAACACAGTGCAGCATGCGAGTTAGCATCAAATACAATCAACTATAGCGCCTAATGGCTAACCTTTGGGCGAAGAAAGTGCTCCTGACAAAAGTCATCACTGCCGCCCTCAAACTCGTATGCACCGACAGCTGCCAGTATTCTTGTTCGTATCCTTGCTTGAGCCGCATGAGATTAATGGCCGAAGCCTCGGTCATAGCAGCGCCAAAGCCTAGTATGGGCTGGCGCTGCCGATCCAGTCGCACCAACACCTGCTGGGTCACGGGAATTGGCATGTTCAGCATGGGAGGCATACCTGGCATCGGGTCGTCGGCATGGCTGCGGCGACCAGGCGCATCGTCGACCGCGGTCATTGTCGCATCGGCCACACGCGTAAATCGCATCCGTCCATCCAAGGTGGTAACATGGCGGATCACCCGGATGCTCTGAGATGTGCTGGCCATTTTGTCGGTCGATGGCTGCTTGTTAACTTCCGGGCGACGACAGCGTGGTTGCTTTGGTGCACAGCACGTAGCCCTTTGCGATAGCAGCTCGGCCTGCACGCGAGATTGTGCTGAGCCGATCAACAGGGTGCTTGTATCGTAGTGCGAGCAAGGCTGAGATACGGTGGCTTGTACGGTATAGATGACCTCATCAACAGCAAGAAACGAAAGGATGACGAGCAGACACCGAATCAGGCACACTTGGCGAAGCGTCATCCTCTACAGTGGCAATATGCTATGATCTACGCTTCATTTGCGTAGGATGTTGGATAAAGTTTCATTTTGGTCAGAGGGGCCATGCGGTCGTCAAGACAACTATCCAACAATAACAGGAGTATGACCCTGATGGCCATGCTTTGTTTCTCCTTTCCCAAGACCTGCGCACAGGTGGCAGCCGATCGACCGTTCGCACCACAATGGCATGCACAGGTGAAGAAGCGTCTATTCGCCCAGAAACGGGCCAGCACGCGTGCGTGGTAGAGTACAACGAAACAGCACCCGGCGTCTTGGCTCGTGTTGGCCGCGGTAAAAGTGCGCTTGCAGGCGGCTGCTACACATCGGGCATGTACAGATCGCAATCGTGGATCACCTCGCGACCGTCCCAGCTGATGGATACCCACTCTTTGGCCTCCAGCCAGAGCCACGCCGTCAGCAGGAGGCCATCGGCAGCGCCAATGTCGCGCAGTCCCACCAGCACCCGACGACCCGCCTGCAGCCGGCCCAGATCACGCAGTGTCGCCAACGACACGGTGGTCAGATCCAGGCCTGGATCCAGCTGTCGGCCAATGCCCTCCATGATGAGTAGCGACAGGACCACATTGGTAAAGTCGCCTTCCAGCTTGACGTGGTGCGCGCGCACCATGTTCATCACCTCCAGTAGGATATCTCCAATGGAAACCTTTTCGAGCGAAAAGGTGTTATCGCGCACACGTCGAACGACATCCTGCATCTTGATCGCAAATAGGTTTGCATCGACGGCTAGATCGGGTGTTCTACAGCGCTCCACCATCAACTGGCCGGCCAGATAACTGCAAAAGATCGTCGTCAGTTTGGTCTGCTACTGTGCCATCGCCTAGCTGTGCCGCTGCACTCACCCGTCAAAGGTAACAATTGCTTTAAAAAGATCGATAAAGTTTTGCCGATTCTGGTCGCTCAGTTCAGCCACCAGGCCAGCGTCCAAAAAAACCAGTCGTGGACGGTAGCCTTCTGCAAACAGCAATTCTAGCTCGCGCTTCCACGCTTCTAGATCCGATTCAACCGCTTCCAGTCGCCGCACGGCCGACTCGTCTGGGCGACGCGGAGGCGGCGGTCCCTGGGTAACGGCCGACCACATGCGTGCTATTAAATCGCGCGTGGTGGGCCGTGCAAAGCGCACCAGAATGTTGCCGGGATGCAGGTCGGCATGCACAAAGTTGTCCAGGATGAGCATGTGCAGGAACGAGTCGATGCCTAAACGTCGCCAGGTAAGTCGTATGTCACGCTTGACCGGTGCCATACTTGCAAAAAGCACGCGCATCGTCCCTTGCCCACGGCCACGTACCAATACGAGACATGATCCTATCGTAGACGGTTCCCTGCGCCTCCAAGAATTTGCGCATGGGAACCGCGTAAATGTACTCCTCCACTAGCACATCACGCTTGGCGACGCAGGTGACGGGCCGTGGAAATGCGACCGTGTACCGGTAGCGAAAATCGTGCTTGAAGCGATCCAGATGCTTGGCCTCACAGCGCATATCCAGCTGGGATCGCATCATTTCGCCAAACACTTGCACCTCTTCCGGTAGTGAAAGCCACTGCATGCCAGGCAGCATGTGAATAAGACCGGCAAACATGCTCATGATCCGTAGATCGCGCTCAATCCTGGGCGCAATGCCAGGGTGGATCACTTTGATAGCCACCACGTCTGGCGGCGGCAGTGGCCGTCCGGTTGAGGGGTCAACGCCGAGCGGCGGCAACACGTTAGGGCGGAACTTGGCCCGATAGACCTGTGCAATGGCTCCAGCGCCAATCGGCGTTTCCTCAAACCACTCAAACAGCAGCTCAAGTGGTTTGCCGCAAAAAGCCTTTTCAACGGCACGTCGCGTATGATGGAACGCATGCGGTTTGGTCTCGGCATGTAGTCGACTCAAGCATCTGCACAACTCGTGCGGGAAAATGTCGACACGCGACGCAGCCCACTGGGCAAGCTGGCAATCCGTGGTTGTCAGCAAGCGGCAGCACAACCGCTCCTAGATCGCCGGTCTGCTTACCTTGATGAAGGAAGGACCGGCACGCTCCATCTGCCGCGCCACCAGCTGGTACCAGTAGACGCGCAGCACGCGTTCGCCATCCGAGCCAGGCTTGATTGGCCCGAAAAAGGTCACCGGCAGCATCACAATGCATGGCAAAAAGATCACCACTAGCTTGACGAAGCGCAGCGTGGTCATGAGCGGCTCAAAGAGCGTCCGGATCAGATGGCCGAGACGCTCGAGGCGTGTTGGTGCGGCGGCGTTGTTGGCCGTGGCCAGCTCCTCCAGCGTAAGCAGCGTGGCCTCACTAGCATCGGTAGTCTGCTCTGACGCGGGGGCCATATTGACAATGGCGCCCAGAGCGATGCCGGCCGCTAGACCGCCAACGACGCGTCCACGCCGCTGCCATATTGTCGCACCTACGGGACGCAGCGGCGCCGCCGGCCACGAAGCCAAACCAGCAGTGGCCTTGGTCGCTTTAGCCGCTATGACAGTGCGATTGCACCGCGTGTTTAGCGCACGCGTTGCGCCAAAGCGACCAAACAGGCGCGCGGCTGCTGGCGCTTTTGGCGTACAAGCCAGGCGTGCGAATCCGCCGCTAGCTGGCCAGGACCGCACGGCCAGAGTAGTCCATGACTGCTCGCCCCGCGCTAATGCTCCTACAGTGCTGCGCGGTGCGCGTTGCAGCCCCTGCCGCAGTTGCGCGCACAGCATGACAATGCTACCAACAAAGATCGGCCCGACACGTCGCTTAAGAGTAGACGAGCGCGACGCATGGCATCAGTGTGCAGCCAGCATGCGCATTCCGGCCAGGACAACCTACAGCAGAAGAAACAGGCGCCAGCGACAACGGTAGCAGCTGGCAGCTGGTGGCTGGGACGTGGAGGAAAAGTAGCGCTGCCCAGCGCAACAGTCGCTTCCTTGTGTGGCAGTACTTGCAGTAGCAGCATCATCGCCGTGCTCGGCGCATCGCGGATGCCGTCGATGGCTAGGTTGCACAGGGACTGGCTAGACCGGCCACTAGCCACGATAACATGCTGACAACGACATTGGGAAGCATGGCCGTGCTCTGGCGACCACAGGCGTATCCTTGACGATCGAGCGGATGCTATTGCTTGACGTCATGCATGTCCCTTGGTAAGGCCCTCACAGTGTGAAACCCGGGCACTTGCATTTCTCTCGCGCCTTGTTCTACCCCTCCTCGTACCACTAGCACTGCCACTGCCGCCGTAGACTTGCTCTGTACCGATAGTGCTGCACTACCACGCACGTCACGCAAACCTTGGTACTACGCCATGGCAGCGCCGCATAGCGAAGAGACAGACACGTTCAGCGAAGACGACCAGCATGTGGCACACTTTGAACGCCGCAGGTCTGAGCGCCGCCGCTCCTCCTCCACCCTACCGCCCGATCACTTTCATACCTTATTGAGCACGCGTGGACAGGCGCCATCGCCACCGTCGGCAGCAGCGCAGGATAAGCCGGCAAGCGATGCTGGATCAGACCGTCACCGCAACGACGAAACTGGCGATGGCGATGTAGCATCCGATCTGCCTACGCCGCCTCCTGCTACGCACCCGCGCACGCCACGACAACCGGATGATATGACCGGCAATGGCACAAACGGCAATGCATATCCTCAGCGGCATATTGGTTTCCATGGCACGCCCACCGGCACGCCACCGCCTATCCTCGATACGCTTGCCCACACAGATGCATCGCGTCATTACCACCATCCGCTATCGGTGGAACAGCAGGGACCGATCGGCTTCGTCAAGGAGCTGGCTTTGGCAGCTCGCGATGCGGTGACCGACATTTTTTCACGCGTGCGTCTGCGCAATGCCGACAATGGCAGCATGGCCGCTGACCAGGCTGCCGCTGGAGCAAATGATCTTCCGCAAGACCCAACCGTGGAGATACCGCAGTCTCAGAGCAGCCATCGGTCACGGCCGCTGAGTATGCCGTACGCCGGTGCTGCCCCTCTGCATCCAACGCTACAGTCGGCCGATCTCGCACGACGACATTCGTTGCGCGATCTGCCTGATCTGTTTCCCTTGCATGGTCCCGAGGTGGCCGGTAGTGGCGCCGCTTATAGACCACATGCAACAGCGTCGCAGCCCTCGCTGGATCATCCGCTGGCCACCGCGCGAGATGCTACCCTGCTGTCTGATCCGCATATTGTCCAGGCTGTCTCGCTGTCGGGACGTACAAGCACGCCCGATCTGTCGCTGGGTGCGTCACTGCGTCTCTCGTCCGACAAGCCATCAAGCAAAGTCCCTGCTGGCAGTAAGCCAATCACACTGGACATGGCGAGCGAAAAGCCCGAGTGGCATGCCATCAACCAGCTTACTAGCACGCTGGAGCTACCTCGCGAAGAAACGGTGGTAGAGGCAGAAGCAGCCCACAAGGGAAAGGAGCCTGAAGAAGCGAAAATAGTGCTACCTGGCAGTGAGAGGCTGCCGCCTGTAGAAGCTGAGGCACCTGCCATCGATCTCTCGCCAGAACAGCCAGCTGTTGAGGAGACTTTGCAGTCCGATCCGCCTGCTGTAGAAGCAGTCGCTGATGCAAATGAAAAGGATGCACCGGCTGCGGCGGCAGGCAAGACGCGAAATGGAAGAAAGCGCCGCAGCAAGAACAAAGCAGGCGCCAAAAAAGCGTAGTATGCTGTGTAATACTCGAGGCATGGTCTGCCTCAATAAAGCGTATTTTTACAAGTCTGTCGAGCACTGCGCGTTGCTGGAGGTGCCACGAGAATCGCCTGCTATCCAGCTGATCGCGCTACCACCTAAGCAGACCAGCGGTAGCGTAAAACCCTCCCCGCACACTATGAAGGAATCGGACAAATGTCGCACCAGCTTACGCTACTCATGTCTATATCACACACACGGCCGTAGCCAATGCAGCCGAAACAGCAATCATGTATAATAACGCATGAAAGACCGCTTGTACGCGCGCCTACACAAGCATAGAAACAAAAAACATCTTCAATCCCGTTCGTCCGTGCGTCATCGTCGTCATCGTCGTCGTCACGCCCATGGCCTAGCTGGTGGCTCTTCAGCCCCTCTTCTATCCTGCCAGCAGTCAGGGTGTTATCCTCGCAACGATGGGTACAACGCCTTGCCACCCTAGACAGCATAAACCGCCGCATGTCAGCCGAGTCCACAATGCCGGCCATAGCTGGACGTACCTTTGCAGAAGGCATCACCGTGCCCACCCATTCCCATGCACGCGTCTGCTCGCCGCGTAGCTCCATCACACGCGCGCGAACGTTGCTATTCCTTTCGACAACGCGTCGCACACGCTCCCAGACTCGCTGCCGGCGGCGGAGATCGTGCTCGTCACGCAGCAAAACATCACGCAGATGCGAGATGGCTACCGCGGCATGCGGGTGCTGGGTCGGATCGACGTAGTGTTGGTGTTCCTGTAGCGCAATGGTTATACAAAATGTACCGAAAATCACCCCATGCAGAAAACAACGTACCTGCTCGCAAAGGATGTCAAGTGCGCGCTCAACCATCTCAGTGGCTAGCTGTGCCTCGCGCTTGCTCTCTACGGTGCGCAATAGCAGATGCAATAAGTACATGAAGTAGGCGTAGGCTGCGCGAACGTATACGTACGCTGAAACCGGAAACGCCCGTAGAAATAGGTGCCAACTACAGCGATCACAGCTACATGTGCCATATTAGCTGCTGCAACGTCATGGCCACACCAGATGCACTGTAATATGCTTACCAAGCAGCTCCTTATAATAGGTGGTAAAGATGTGCCAGAGACCACGGCGAATCTGGCAGCTTAGCGGATATGTCGGGCGGAGCGAGACGAGATGAACAACGCCACTAAGCGCGACGGTGCAAAAATGTTAGAGCGAGAGAGAAAGTGGTACCGGGAACACTGTCACGCGAACTTACTCCTTGGTATCGACAGCCAGGTCGTTGGCATAGTTGGAGATCTCCTGGACCACTGCTGCCCACGCGTCGTTGAATTGATCCTCGGTAGTCAACAGCTCGCGATGTTCCCAGGCGATGGCCTTCATGTCGTCCAGGGAAAGCCCCAGCTCGCCTTCCATGTTGCCGCAGCTCACTTGCCCGTCGTGTTCGGCCAGCAGTTCCAAGGCCTTTTGCGCAATGTTGTGAATGCGCGTTTCCCGCTCCGTGTCCGGGACACATATGGCCGGGAACGGCCAGATCTCGGTCAGAGGATGCTTGCGCAGAACAAATCCAGACGTACAGTCGATCAGCGCGCCGTTTTCACACATGGCATGAGCGGGGCAAGGGGTGCATCCTGGTGCCTGCAGCGTGCCGATAAAGCCAGCTATGACGATGCGCTGCGCGTAAGCATCATTCATGCTAATGGTACAGCCTGTCACCCACCACCAGCACGCCCAGTTCACTTACCCTCGGCCGGTGTGGGCGGCAATGTGCCGGTGGCACAGTAACCTGCCTGCAGCTTCTGATGGCGATACCAGACAAGATTGCCGGCCGTCAGAAAGCCCAGAATCACCAAAACGAGCGTGCACCACGGCACACGCATAATAGGCCGCCAAATGGTATCGGCATCGATGGTCTCGGCACGACGTACTCGCTGGGCGCGTGCTGGTGCCTCGGAAGCGGCAGCACTGCTCTTGGTCCGCCTCGACACCTTGTCCTCATCGGAGCCATAGTCGACGAGCTCGGTGGCGACGGTGCTGGAGGACACCAGGCTGGGCACACGCTCGTCGGCCATGCCGTTGGTATCGCGATGCACTGCACGCTGACGCACGCCAGACTTTGCAACGCCATTCACGCTACCAGCTGCGGCTGCCTCAGCGAACGGGTCGTAGAGAGGAGCGGACACGTTGGGCTCCTTTTTGGCGCGCGCTGCAGCATCAGCCGGCTCTACGGCAATTGCACGCTGAACAAGATCGGTGTTGCGTCGGGCCGCACGCTCAGCAGCCGAAGCGCGCTGTGCGCAATAAGACGCACGACGTCAGCTGCAACATTGTACCGCGCATGTGCATGCAGAAACCCACGTCGCCACGGCGCCGGATAACCTTGTCGTCGGGACTGCCCTCGCCAGCGCTTTGGAATGGATTGTCATCGGAAAAGTTGCCGCTGTAACGTGGCTGTTTACGTGCAACCCGCTGATTAGCAAGCGGATCATGCATTACCACGACACTCGAGCGTACTCACTGCCATACGGCGGCTTTTCGCGGTGCTTGGTGGTGCCTCATCATCCTCGGACATCAGCTGCGTCAGCGTTGCCTGCATCAAGCGCGCATGGGTCAACAAATCGTGTTTTCACTCAAACAGCAGGCTGCGTACGTACCCGGCGATTGGCGCCTGTCTGTGGTGTGCCAACGCCCTTTTTGCCGCTTAGCGCACGCGCCGTTGCATCGGCAATGACACGATTCTTTGCACGTGCTGCCTCCTGCGCCACCTCAATATCATGCTCAGGAGAAGCTGGGTCCACCAATGGCTGCACAACCGACTCGGCCAGTGTTGCCGTCGACTTGCGTCCGCG
The DNA here is from genome assembly GCA_003614735.1 of Thamnocephalis sphaerospora. Lineage (NCBI taxonomy): Eukaryota > Fungi > Zoopagomycota > Zoopagomycetes > Zoopagales > Sigmoideomycetaceae > Thamnocephalis > Thamnocephalis sphaerospora. Next base: position 11,651 of record KZ992489.1, on the reverse strand, counting down.
GCCGACCCGACGCTTGGCCGAACGCGCCGGCTGAGCAGCGGGCTGCTCCTCAGCCACCGTCTCTACAGAGTCTTCCGAGGCTGTAGGGCGTGCGCGCGAGCGCGAGCGTGCCGTGCGCGCCGACTTTGGCACTGGAACCTCATCATCAGAGGACAAAAAGCTTTCCTGCCGGGTGGCAGGGGTGCGACGAGCGCGGGCACTCCGTGCGACAGAACGACCGCGGCCAGCGGCAGGCGTTGCCTCAGCATCAGCATCGCCTTCGTCAGCGTCCGAGCCCAGCGCGTTGCGTGCGCGGCTACGGCTACGCTGGCGCGGAGTGGCTGGTGGCGCAGCAGCTGGCGCAGATTCCTTTGCGTCGCTATCCTCGTCCTTCACCTTGGGTTCGGCAGCTGGCTTACGCGGACGCGAGACACTGCGCGCGCGCGACTGACTCTGCCCCACCGAGACGATACCAACGTTGCTCGGCTTGACTTTGGTCAGCTCAGTGCGCAGCTGCGAAGCGCGCGGCGTAATCTCTGACAAAAACAGGTCGACCAGCTGCTGCTTCTTGGCAGAAGAGGGCGCAGACAGCTGGTGTGCCAAAAGCACCCGTCGCAATTCTGCGACTTTGAGCTTTTTGGGGTCAAAGTTGGGCTCCAAGTAGTTGTGCTCCATGGCGGCAGATGGACAGGCAAAAAAAGGTAAACACACACACCTGCAGACTGGATGAGTGTATGCGGCCACGACCGCCGCCTGACCTGGCAAACTCACACAAATACGCGGCAGGTGGTCGTTTGGAGGTGCGCCTTATGTACGTGCGCTGTGAGCGGTACAGAGCACAGCGTTCGTGGTGCGCTGGCGATGGACACAAGATGAGATGGTGGTGGCGGTGGGGGAGGATAGTGGGAAGAGGGTGGGCGGACGATCGACGCCAAAAACATAAACAAATACGTCAATGCTGATCCAACGGCAGTTTATAGGCTGCTGCTGCTGCTGCCACTGCCACTATACATCGCCCGCTGGTGCGGCCTTTTCCGACGTCTCCGTCTCTCCCGGCGACACAGGAATTTCAAAAATGCCCTGGAGGATGGTGTACGGCTGGTAGGCAAACGTCTCAATCTCATGCTCATGCGTTACGCCGCTCAGGACAAGCACTAGAGCGAGGATGGCGTCAGCACAAGGAAAAGCGCAAGCAGGTACGCGCAGCCGACGCATCCCACTTACCCGCGTCAATCTCGCTCATGATGCCGGCCACAATGCTGGCAAGCAGGGTAATGTCAGTTAGCCGCCGCTGCACTGCTGCCACGCGACAGTGTTCACCACGTACTCTGTATCCATGCGGTCACCAATAATGCACGTTTCCTGACGCTTGGACCCAAGGATGCGCTGTGCATAGCTATTGGTCCATCGCCGTCAGCATGAGGATGGAGGCGCTGCCACGCGTGCCACGTCTTACCGCATCATCAAACTGTTGGGTTTTCCACAGTAGAAGGCCTTGCGGTTTGAGGCCAGCTCGATGCTTGCCGCGAACGCACCGCATGCTGGCACCAGGATACCTCCGTTGCCAACACCATTGGCATCCAGGTTTGTAGCCACCAGTTTGGCACCCTGACACACCAATTTTGTTGCCAGTGCAACCTGTTTGCACCAGATCCACGGTTAGCGTCGCCGGAGAGCACACAGCCCAGTGGGATGCCTACCTTTTCCCAGTTGAGATTGCTGCCTTCGCCAATCACTACATAGTCGGGATTCTGCGGATGATTACAGCAATGAGGCAAGCGTCAGATGCGTGCCTACTATACTGCATTCAGCCACCATCCACCACGCACCACATCGTTCATAATGAAGCCCTCTTGATAGAGCGCATGTACTAGACCTGACGACATGGGCATCAGCATCAATGGCATGGTCATGCTCTGTTTGCGGTATGCACTCTAGCGCCTTACCCGGCTCGCCCAGCACAAAGCAAGAGCCGTCCTTCTGCACGGGTGTATCTATGACGTTAGCGCAGGCTCAGTGCAGCGCATGCAGCAGCATACACCCACCGGTGTCTGCGAGTGCAGAAACTTGGCCGTAGCAATGGCCGACGTGTAAAAGTTCTCCTCGGGCACATCGACGCCCAGACGGCGCATCTTTTGCTGCAGCTCTCGCGGCGTGACCGCCGAGTTATTGGTCAAAAAGAGAAACTGCTTGTTCTCGCGCTTGCACCATTCGATAAACTCTTTGGCACCCGGCAGCAGTTGGTTGCCCTGTGCAAAGACACGCGGATATCAGCATGGCGTACAGCCGAGCATGGAGAAACGCTGCTCGGCGTACGTGATACACGACACCGTCCATGTCGCAGATAAACGCCTTCTTGTTGCGGATCTTCTCCAGGCGAGCCCGCCACTCGGTCGCGGTCATTTTTGTCGGCGACATGCTGCAGTGCTACAACGCTGGTGACTAGAAAAGCTGGAGGTAGCGGTGGCGTCAATGAGCTAGTGCGCCGTTGGGCGGCAAGAGACTTTGATGGCAGAAATATGTGTCACTGCTCGCTATCACCGCCATCCCATTCATGCGTCGCTCTCTCGCGCTGATTATATGCGATATCGACCCGGCGTATTTCGCTGCATGACGAAGCACGCTTCTGCCAAATATATCACACATTAGCTGGGCCGTTTCATCAGACCCGGCTTGGTTAGTAGTGCTACTGCCCATCTTCTCTGTTTGACCAGCTGCTCACCGCGCAACTACAAAACGTGTGTGGCGATTGCTGATTGGCCGTGCTTCGAATCGGAATTGGCCCGAATCGTGCCCCCAACCAATAATCGCCACGACTCTGTTCGCGCGCGCTCATAATGACCCACGCGAGCATCAGCACCGCCGACTATCCACCCTTCGTTCTTCTTTCCCTACCGACCGTGTCCAGCCGTGCTGTCGGACTTGAGCTACCGACGCTACACCGTCACCGCCACCGCCGCCTTCCTACGCCTCCCCAAGCAACCGCTCTTTCGCATCGCCTGCCTGCCTGCCGCGCCCGTTACCCACGCGGCGACGTCACCGCCGACTCATTGCCATTGTGCTGTAGACGCACGTTGCAGCAGCAGCTATCACCATGAACGACGCATTTACCAAGTCACCCAAAGAGGTGCTCGACTACTTTCGCGTACAGCGCGACGTGGGCTTGACGGAGGAGCAGGTCAAGACAAATCAGCAAGTTTACGGCAAAAATGGTACGTGCACACAGCCGGACGCGAGGATGGTCTGTGCGACCACGGCGCCATCGTGCGATCATGGAAGCATCTATTGTGGCGCAGCTGCGGGCGCATCTTGATGCCACGGCAACGGCTGTGCCACGCTCGTCGCCAGGGCGATCGTACGGGGTAACTTGCTGGTGCATCCTCGCACACGTACGCGCTGACACGGCATTATGTCACAGAACTGCCTGAGGATGAATCCACGCCGCTTTGGGAGCTGATTCTGGAGCAGTTCAAGGATCAGCTGGTCATTATTCTGCTGTTTGCCGCTGCCATTTCATTTGTTCTGGCGCTGTTTGAGGAGGAGGATGGCGACCAGGTCACCGCCTTTGTCGAGCCGATCGTTATTCTGCTGATCCTGATTGCCAACGCCACCGTCGGTGTGATTCAAGAGTCTAACGCGGAAAAGGCCATCGAGGCGCTGAAGGAGTATTCGCCAGAGGAGGCCAAGGTGCTTCGTGATGGCCAGGTCCGCAAGATCAATGCTTCCGAGCTGGTGCCGGGCGACATTATCGATCTGGCGGTCGGTGACAGGATCCCGGCCGATGTTCGCATCCTCTCAATCACTTCGTCGCAGCTGCGCGTCGATCAGGCTATCCTGACCGGCGAGAGCGTCAGTGTCACCAAACAGACCGAGGCCATCAGCGACAGTGGTGCGGTGAAGCAGGATATGATCAACATCTGCTTCTCCGGCACCACCGCCGTGCTTGGCAAGGCCCGTGCCATCGTCATTGAGACGGGCGCGCGCACCGCCATCGGCAACATTCACAAGTCCATCAGCTCGCAAATCACCGAAAAGACCCCGCTCAAGCAGAAGCTGGATGACTTTGGCGACTCGCTTGCCAAGGTTATTACCGTCATCTGCATCCTCGTCTGGCTGGTCAACATTCGCCACTTTAACGATCCGTCGCATCATGGCTGGCTCAAGGGCGCCATCTACTATTTCAAGATTGCCGTGGCGCTTGCCGTCGCTGCGATTCCCGAGGGCCTTGCCGTTGTCATCACCACCTGCCTGGCGCTTGGCACGAAGAAGATGGCCAAGAAGAACGCCATTGTGCGCTCGCTGCCGTCTGTGGAGACGCTCGGCTGCACCAGCGTTATTTGCTCGGACAAGACCGGTACTCTCACCACCAACCAGATGAGCGTCCAGCGGGTGCTGTACGTGCACGAGGAGACCGCCGACGCCGCAGCAGGTCTGGCCGAGCTTTGCATCGCTGGCACCAGCTACGCGCCAGAGGGCGAGGTGCGCTCCCAGCGCGACGGTCAGGTTCACACTGGTCTGCCGGCGCACGTGCCTGTGCTCGACACACTGGCGCATGTGTGTGCTCTGTGTAACGACTCGCAGCTCTCCTACGACACCCAGCACCAGGTCTTTGGCAAGATTGGCGAGCCGACTGAGGCTGCGCTCAAGGTCCTGGTGGAGAAGCTTGGCTGTGAGAACGCAGCGGTGAACGAGCAGGCCTTCTCGGGCCAGCTGGCACCTGAGCAGCGCGCCAGCTTTGTGAACGCACATATCGAATCGCAGGTGGAGCGCGTGCTCACATTCGAATTCTCGCGGGACCGCAAGTCCATGTCAGTGCTGGCGCGTCAGCACAACGCATCGCACGCCACGCTCTACGTCAAGGGCGCGCCCGAGTCTGTGCTCGAGCGGTGCACGCACGTGCGCCTGGCTGCATGCAACAGTGTTGTGCCGCTCACGCCCACACTGCGTGCCGCCGTGGCTGCAAAGATCCAAGAGTACGGTGTGGGCATGGCGCTGCGCTGCATCGGTTTGGCCGTTCGCGAAGAGCTGTCGCCAAGCGCACAGGACTGGGACACCAGCGATCCGGGCCGTTTCATCGAGTTTGAGCAGAATCTCACCTTTATCGGTCTGGCTGCGATGCAGGATCCGCCGCGTCCGGAGGTTGCCGACGCCATCCGCAACTGCCACACAGCCGGTATTCGTGTCATCGTCATCACTGGCGACAACAAGGCAACTGCCGAAGCCATCTGCCGCTCGATTGGCGTGTTTGGTCGCGATGAGCGCCTCGAAGGCAAGTCGTACACTGGCCGTGAGTTTGACAGCATGTCTCCGGAGGAGAAGCGCTCGGCAGTGCTGCGCGCCAACCTGTTCTCGCGCACGGAGCCAACCCACAAGAGCGAGCTGGTGGATCTGCTGCAGGCACAGGGCGCTGTGGTGGCCATGACTGGCGACGGTGTCAACGATGCGCCGGCACTCAAGAAGGCCAACATTGGCGTGGCGATGGGCACCGGTACGGATGTTGCCAAGCTGGCAGCCGACATGGTCCTCGCCGACGACAACTTTGCGTCGATCGAGCGTGCTGTCGAAGAGGGCCGCTCCATCTACAACAACACCAAGCAGTTTATCCGCTACCTGATCAGCTCCAACATTGGCGAGGTTGTGTCCATCTTCCTCACCGTGCTGCTGGGCATGCCGGAGGCTCTGATTCCGGTGCAGCTGCTCTGGGTGAACCTGGTTACCGACGGCTTCCCGGCCACCGCGCTTGGCTTCAACCCGCCCGACCACGATATCATGCGGCAGCCGCCGCGTAATGCCCGTGAGCCCATCGTTGGCGGCTGGCTCTTCTTCCGCTACATGGTGATCGGCTGCTACGTGGGCGTGGCAACCGTCTTTGGCTACGCCTGGTGGTTCATGTTCTACACCGGCGGTCCGCAGCTTTCCTGGTACCAGCTGACCAACTTCCACTCGTGCCACACCCTGTTCCCGGAGATTGGCTGCGAGATGTTCACCAACGCGATGGCGCAGCGTGCCACCACCATGTCGCTCTCCATCCTGGTCGTCATTGAGATGCTGAACGCGATGAACTCGCTCAGCGAGAACGAGTCGCTGCTCACGCTGCCGCTGTGGAGCAACATGTACCTGGTCATTGCCATCGTCATCTCCATGCTGCTGCACTTTATGATCCTCTACGTGCCCTTCTTCTCCACCATCTTCTCCATCACACCGCTCAACTGGGCCGAGTGGCAAGCGGTGCTTTGGATCTCGGCGCCGGTCATTGTGCTGGACGAAGTGCTCAAGTTTGTCTCGCGCACGTTTATCGCCCCGCCGACCAAGATCAAGGAAGAGTAGAGCGCATGCTTGCATGGCAATGTCTGCTGCCCGAGCAGCAGTGGGCCGCACTTTGCTGTGCGCTAATGCCGCGTGCAAATTGCTTCCGTCACGATATGGCCAAAATGCACACTTTTGCCGCCACCGTTCTCCTCTTCTGCTTCCACTCAGCAATTTGCCTCTTGTTCAACAGTAAAATATCATTGCTGCTACCATTATGACGTCGACCGTCCTCTGCTACGCAAAGTGTAAATCTGGGTGTTTTCATTGTGCGGTGCATGATAAAGCAACTGCAGTTGCGCAGGAAAAGAGGAAATGGGTGCCTAGTCGCGATGCTGAGCAGCAAGGCGTTTCTCGGCCCGTTCTGCAATGTCTTTGTCGGCGAGTGCCCGCGATGCGCCCACCATTTGGATCACGCTGATCAGCTGCTTGCCAGCGCAGATCGGGAATGAGATGTACGCCAGCCAGTACAGTGCCGAGACTGGCAGCCACGCGGGCAGAGAAGCATCCGTCACTGTTGCTGTGGAAGCTACGCACACGGAAGCAAATGCAAACAACGTCAGCCAACATTAGCACGCCTATTCCATGCAGCGCGCGCTTGCTTGTTCGCACCATTGACGAAAGAGAGAAGGTAAAGCGCAACAAAGTACAGCTCATTGCCAGCACAAAAGAGGAACAGCACGTTCTGCGTAAACTCGACGGTTAGCGCCATTGCCTGTTTCAAGCACCTTGACAGCGAGTCACACACATTATTAGAGTAATAGGCGCGCAGAATAGCACTGCGCGACTTGGCAATCAGCTTGTGGCTAGCCGCTCCGGTGACCAAAGAGCTGGCGGGTGGACGCATCCTGTGAGCAAGTGGCATCTGCACAAGCGCCGCACAGACATACCTGTACATGTGCATGTAATGGCTGCTAAAGTCCAGCGAGATGAGCAGCTGAAAGGCCACTGCAAACTGCGGGTATGCCGTTGCAAGGTAGCAGAGCATGCAGGTCGTGGTGGATCTGGCGACCGCCGCACGCGGAGCAGACGGTCAGCATCGCGTGCTGCCAGCCAGGGCCACGTGTCGCCCTTTACGCACCTATCAGTCACCATATCCAGGACAGCGCCAAACCGGCTGCCTAAAGGCATGCCGCCGTCGCCGCCGCATTAGCTCATGGTGGCACGCATGTATCCGACTACACCCTGGCACATACATTGGTCAAAGTAACGCGCGGCGTTGCCGTCCACCGCGTCCAGCAGGCAGGAAACGCAGTAGAGCGCCACACACAGCAGAGGCCGGTCGGTCATCACCAGCAGAGACAGCACAGCAAGCACAACGCGTGCGTAGCCTGCGCATAATCAGCAGCCGCAGGATGGTGAGCGCCATTATGCTAGGTGGTGCAAGTCTAAACAGCGTTACCAATGAGATTGGGCACAAAAAGAAATACATTCTCCTTGGCACTGCTGCCGGTGGCGGCGGCGTGAGCATCGCGGGGGGTGGCGCCGTTGTTCATTGCGGTTGAGATCGGCACGAGTGCGCAAAGACGGTACGTTAGGAGGACAGAGCGGCACGATCGTGCGCAGTAGGTGGAAAGGGTGGCAAGAGACGGCAGTGTTTGAGGAAGAGGAATGCCTGGCGGTCGGAATGGAGCAAGCAGCCGCTGGTGGTTGGTTGGCTAACACGCGACTCTTGTGCAGCATGTGATTGACGCCGATGTTAGTCTACCATGGTTGCCAGGGCAAATTAAAGATCGCTTTATTCACGGATGCCCAAGCGCCACTGGCGGCAAAGTTGTAAAGATCCGATAATCGTACACAGACTGTTGCCGCAAGGGGCTACCCCGCCATATCATAGAGCCAGTGCAGCATATCATCCGACCATTGTACACGCTTATTGGGGGTGCATCATGCTATTGCGTGCAGTAGGTGACGAGCATCATTCAAGCAAGCTGTAAGATTCAGCAGGAGTCCGACGATAGCTGCGCGTTTTAAGGCGTCCGCTGCTTCCGATAGTAGTCGACAGTTTGCGTACATGCTGAGTAAGTAGCGTTGAGGAAACCACCCTGCAAGTGAGCACAACATGAGCGTATGCAAATGGACAGCCGACATGAACAGACACTCGACAATTACCATTCGCCAACCCAGAGCATCTGAGATAGGTCCCCAAATATCTGAAAGGCAATGCCAAACGTACACGTCAAGTTGGATGCGACTACAAGTAGCATCACGGCAAGACCATCGCGTCCCAGCTGCGCCCAGAGATCTGTGCCGCATTTCCGATACTGGCGGTGAACAACCAGCAGAAAGGCAACTGAAAAGATAATGTTGAGGGGTGCGTCCAGACCAAACTTGAGCCAGGGATAGTAGTCCGGAAACACCATCAGACAGCCAATGTCAGGCGTCAAAACCAAGTGACTGCAGAAGCAGATGGCCCAGATGTTGACTGGCGAGGGAATGACAATGAGGAGCGCTCCAGCAGCAAGCAGCCATCGGTTGCGCTGGTGGGCGAGATATGCTTTGGCAAGAAGCAGCGTGTTGGCAGCGACCATGGAAACAGTGATGCAAAGAGAGCCAAGCCAGAAAACTACACGGCACGATGGCCCATGCGGCAGAATCATGGTGGGTGTGAGGCTCACAAACACGATACATGCTGGCATCGTCTGTAGCAGACAACACCATGCAGATAGCTTAAATGGCGCATGGTAAAAGATGACTAAAGCGTGGTAGAAATTGCGCACAAAGAGGGCTGCAGCCAGTGCGAGCAGGGTTATCTGTGTTGAGACACCGTGTATTCGTGCGCGTGCCTCCTCCACATCGGCTGACTGCACAAGATAGTCGTTATAGTTGAGCTCGCCTAGCGGATGTATGTACATTGCAAAGTGGATGGGTTCCAAGCATAGATGGATAGTGGCTGTCGAGAATGCTGAAAGCAAGAGAAAGGCGCGAGACGTGCTGCGGTGCTTTTAACCTGTATGGCTGTGGACCAAACGGCGCAATGCACGCCGTATAGGCAGGTTGCGCGCTGTTTGGCACGGCAATGCATATCCGCGTGGCGCATGGCGACTGCGGGTGCTTGTTGGCTATTGGTTTCGCACAGGACTGGAGCTACACAAATATATAGCATGGTACTCGCAAACACGATGGCATCGCTGGTTTTTGACCAGTCTACTGGAAAGCATGTAGCAAAGGAGATGGAGCGGGCATTTAGCTGAAACGGATGGCATCACAGCGTTCATGACATGATGGCGATGTACCCGCTATACGGCGTCGATTTTCCCGTGGAGGCGCTAGGAGCTGGCTATGCAGCAGCTAACCTGGACGAATTGTATGTTGCAGCGCCTGCAGCACGATGCAGCGTCCATGCCGCACTATATCCTATACGTGCATACCGATTGGCCTTTTTGCCTTCTCCTTGCATCATGTATCGTACCGTTATCGCACGACATCGCCGCGGTGCAATGGGCATTCCTGGCCGAGCCACAGCGGCTCTGCGATGTTGGCAAAGGCGCGTAAATATACAATAGTCGCCATCACATGCTAGTGCGACTCGACAATTTTGTTCGCTCGCGTGAAGCATACTAACAAGCAATATAACGCACAAGCAGCAAAGTTTTGCAGCCTCATCCTATCAAGCAAATACTGACTTGGACCGCTATGTCTTTACGCGTTCTGTTTCTTCGAATGTTCTGAGACTAGCCGTGGTATAGAGTGATGCGGCTCGTGTTGCCTCGGTCAGCTGTTCACTTTATTTTTTTAGCCATCGTCATATTGGCAGTGCGTTGTTTGTCGCCTCTATTGCCTGTTGTCTCGTTTTCTAGAATACCTACCCGCACCATGGCCTACTCTGTCACGACAGACTGTGCTCGCGCTTCAGTTCTGGTCATGGGCTGCCATTTACCATTCCTTTGCCAACGGCCTTGGATCTGCAGTGCCTGCAGTGTACTGCCCCGTACTCCCCCTTTGGATGCACAACGCCCTTTAAAACCTGTAGAAAGTCGAACCCTACGTCATCAGATTGCTGAGCTTGCCACCTTGGCTTATATCAAGGCGTCCTGTTCGAGCAATCGGCATTTTGTAGAGTACTCTCAACTCTTTCTGTCGATACACAATGAGATACATACCGAACGAAGTGATTGAATGCATCATCGATGTTTCTGATGAGGTCGAGCTAGTGATGTTGTCCTGCACCTCTCGACACTGGCGCAATCGTGTATCTTCCCGGAAAGATTGGTGGCAGCAACGCTTTTTGCAGCATTTTCCCCTCCAAGACGAGCAAGAGCGAGAATGGCTACGCCAATACAGACGAGTAAAGGCAGCCATGGCACATGCTGACAGCCACACTGACAGGATAGACTGGTTTAACGCTTACCGCATGCGCTGCACCGTTGAGTATCGCTGGCGCTGTGGTCAGCATATAACACATCATATCACTGACTCTGGTCATTCCAAAGCACACTGGGCTCACCTCCAGAGCATCTTAGTTGTGCCCGAAACCTCTTCTGCAAAAGATGTGCGGGTTGTATCTCAATGTATACAGAAATCTCAAGAACGACCAGTATGGCTGTCGGAGAAGCCGTACTGGGATGGTGTAGATGTAGAGCGCACAAATGTTGCAAACATCTGGCAAGGCGAATACCCCGTAATCTGCACTAGACGTGGCAAGTCCAACGCTGGATTGATGTCCTTGTATGCTTGGCACTCTACTGCACTTCACCGACCACCGTGCGTGCTTGTCGACAAACAACACATCTCAAGTATAGATGCTCATGAAAACTGGCTCATATATCAGCGCGCACTTTCCAAGACTGCTAACCAGTTTGCTGTATACGTGCACGATCTCACCAAGAAACAGTGCTACTCGGAGTTTTTAGGCGTACGAGGATCCTATTGCATTGCTAATTCCACAGGCAGCAGCATGAATCTCATTCAGTTACAGCATGGTAAGACAGATTCGGATTCAATCATGGTAAAATACAAACTTTGGCAAGTCGCGTCTGATCAGACGGCGGCATTATTTCAATGCCAAGCGACTGGTGAAAGGAAAATGCTTGGACTGAGGACATCTCGCGTTCAAGCAAAACGTCTAGATGACAGTAGATTTCTGCTGTGGACGCTGTGTAAAGGCAAAAAGAGCAAGTATATCGAGCTTGAATCTACAGAAGCACCCAGCATGGTACTCTTGCAAATATCAAACAACCCCCTTAACACGTCACTGGAAGAAATGTGGTCAAGTAGCGTAAAGTGCGTCAAGGTGCTCCCCGTTATTTCTCGCAACATGCTCTGTGTGGAGCATAATGATTTCAAGCAAACTTTGCTAAGCCTTGTCGACGGCTCAATGGTACAGCGTGCAACACGAGGCCCTCTTACATCGGACCTCTCCGTGT
>KZ992488.1:0-43084 GCA_003614735.1 Thamnocephalis sphaerospora | reverse complement strand
TAGTCTGCGAACATGGTCAACGAGCATTTGTTGTTGGCGCAGCAATAAATAGCATATTTATGTTCTGCTAATGGTAAACTATTAACTACATCGCCGCATTAGTATGTTGACCGCACCGGTGGATGAGAGAGCGTATGTAACGTGCGGACCTCCAACCGCACGTGTTTTCCACTTTCCATACAAGTATTGCCCACCACACCGAGTCTGCCGAGCAGATTTCCGCATTAGTACACAGACGTCGATTTTATACTAACGCGACGCCATCAAGCTAACGCGAAGGGCACGGACGCCGAGCACACAACAACATGAGGTCGCGAGGCTAATATTAGAACGCGAACGCCGATCCTACGTTATTCGATATTGTTCTAAACCCATGTAGGCTCGACCACTAGCCCCTGTCGATGCCGTACGGCCAGCAAGCCGCCCGCTATATAAGCCGCAGCCGTTAGGCCGATACTTGTAATAAACGATCCAATCCACCACCTCTCTTAGCGGGTCGTCAAGCGGACGACTAGTTGCCGAGTACATACTGCCTAGGAAGCCTAGGGGTATCTCTGTCGTTTTTCTATCGGACTGTTTCTTGCCGTACCAACACTACTCGTGTCAGCGTACCTTTTTATGGTGATTTAGCAAAGATAGCATGCATTCTTGTAGGTCTGAAAGAAAAGTGCAGGTCACAAGTGCTACTCAGCATTGTTATGAAAAAATTTGCATAGCCAATTGTAACAAGCGCTGTTATTCCCATAGGACGGTTAGTCTCCAGGAAGACACGATCGTGTTCAGCAACTCTGATTCAATAAGCCAGTCCACAAACGCACCGTTCAGAGTATACTAGAACCACGGTTCCACCAAGGTATTAACTCTCGCCGATAAAATGAGCCAATATTACCGCTTTCCGACGCTGGTTCGATTTTCTCCTGACATCCTCATATCCACGCGCATTATTGTAGGTGGGAGAAGGCGGTCTGGCCGCAAGTGATAGCAGGCTTTATTTCATTACAAGGACTTTGCGGGCGCACACTTTGATGTTGGTACAGTGCTTGGTAGCAATGGCATTGCCTACTATATTTCAAGCAGCTGATTTGTGGACGTATGTGTTTCTGCAAGCACCATCTTTGTGTGGCTATGGTGTGACGCTATAGGCTTTATTTGCTTAGACAACATGTACATGGCATTTTGTTGCTTTAGCTGTGGGTGGCATGATAGGGTGCAGGCTACAACGTGGAATGTAGGGCTGTCCTCAGTGTCTGTACTGGTGTGTGTGTGTGTGTGTGTGTGCGCGTGTGCTGTGCTCCTTTCGTCTAAATAGTGGTGACAGTTTTGTTTACATGCTGTGGGCACTCTACCGAATTGTTGGCCATTCATCCTTTACACACAAACACCATGGACAGCGGTGACATGCCCAAGATCGCGCTCGATAGCGTGGGCGACGTTCACTTCCTGAGGCAGGGGCTGGAAGAGACTGCAGCCGAAGCGTTAAAGGAGATGCAGCCGGAGCTGGAACGCCGCACCGCCAAGCTCAATGAGAAACAGCGAGCCGAGGTGAACAGGCACATGGAGGCCATTCTCAAGCAGGTACCGTGTGCATGAGCAGCGCGCACGTCTCTGGCGCCTGGTACTTACGCGCTGGTGGGCAACAGTGGCTAAATGGCGTGTTCAAACTGGCTGGCTCCAACATGACGGTGAACGAACTGCCGTATGAAGAGGCGATGAAAACAGGTAGGCAAACGGGTAATCTTGTGGCGCGCATACATGCACCACTAACGCGTATGTACTAGCAAAAGTAAAGATCAAGCCGTTTGATCATAAGCTCAAGGAGCAAACGGCAGCGCTGCAGGTCGAGTTTAAGCGTCTGATCCTACAAATCGCCGAGCGGCGTAAGCAACTGCCGAGCCAGGTGGCCAAATTGGTGGACGGTTTGCTGCAGATGGAGCGCGCTCTGATGGACGACACGCTTGCCATGGTGCTGTCCGGGGAGGAGACACCAGCGCAAGCAGGCGAAGAAGCACTGCCTACCACTAATGGTATAGACGCGCGTAGATGGAGAAGCGTGCTGGGCGGCAACGTGCTAACGTGTACGTCTGGGCGACTGTAGTGCTACTGGCACCAGAAAAAGCCCATGCCGAGTATGCTGCGGCCGTGACCCGGCTGGCCGAGTTGAAGCGCGTATGTGCACACATAGATCACGGGCGGCTATCATGGCGGCGGTAGATGTAAGCTGACAAACGATGCGCGCCCCTTTTACCAGCTGCTGCCGGCCGCAGCCGGACGTGTTGAGCGTGCCGCTACCTACGCAAAGGACTGTCTTGATCAGGCGGAGCACACAGCGTCCAAGGCAGCGCTCTTTGATGTGGGTGACGCATCAACCAGTCCAGCCCCTTCCGCGGAAGCATCGCCAGAGGAGACAGCGCAGCGACAGCGTACAGCAACAACGCGCGCAAAGTCGGCGCTAGTGCAGAAGCTGCGCAGAGGACACCGCAAAAGGCCGTACGAGGACCTATTCTAGGCCGAAATCCGCCGGGGGGTCCCAGCACACCCATCCCAGCAAACTAACGCAAGCAAAGAACGGTGACCACCACCAGGGCAGTGGCGTCACAAGCACGCACGTCATGCCCGATGCCCTTTGACTGGCGAAGCGGACTGCATATATCGCGCCCATTCATGTCCAGCTGCGTACGCCATCGTCACGCGGCGTGCTGCCGTGGCCTCCGTTATCGTAGCCATGGCTGCCTAGCTGGTTGCCGGACCAAGGATAGACCACCAGATCGATCCATGTTGCACACTCGTTGCGGATGACGTACACATGCACTCTCTCACGCGTCGATCTGTCCAGAACCACCCTCCACTAATACAGCATCTGTTTGCTTGATCACCAGCACAACCATGGCAGCCATGGTGAGAACGGCAAAGGTGATAGCGGCGGTAAGCGTATCGGTGATGATGATGGTGACCATGTGTGGGCAGTAGTAATGCAGCCGGCAATGGACTGGGGGAGTGCGTGCGTATATGCTGCTGGACCGTGGACGCATGACCATTGCCGCCGCATGCAGCGTGCGCACGCGTGTGTATATGTGCACGCTTTGTGCCAACAACACAGCAAGCAAGCAAGTTTGGCTGCATCAGCAAATGAGCTGGTCATGGCGCTTGCCGCCTGGGGTACCATCTATCAGCGAGGCTCGTGGTCGCTGCTACGCTGTTCAACCAGTGTTCTTTTGCCGACTCTTTTCGCTATCTGCGCTCCGTACACCTACGCTGCTTCTACCACGCTCTGGGGTGCGATCTTGAGCGCTTTTCTCGGCGGGTCCAAGTTGGATTCATCAGTTGACCCTGTACCACCTGACTGACATCAGTGTGTGTAGCAGCGAGAGCGTCAAGGCGATGCCAAAGCCCTAGGCGGCCTTTTCCCAAGGGTGCGCGTTTTAAAGCAGAGACGTGCGGTTGCGTGCATATCGTCGACCGGGATCGCTCTCTTTTATTCTCGATTCTTCCGGTTGGTGAGGATATGCTAGCTTGAGGCTAATCTTCACCATCAGACTGTTTGTGTGTGCCAGTGTGTGTATATGCGTGTGTGCTAGTGTGTGCGCGTGTTGTTTATCTCTCTCTCTCTCTCTTCCTTCCTTTCTCTCTATCAGTCAGTCAGTCAGTCAGTCAGTCAGTCAGTCTGCGTGTGTGTGTGTGTGTGTGTGCTACCACCCATTGACACTGACAGCTTAGCTGCTGCTGCTGAACGAGGCGACCGCCACCACCGTTGCTCGGCAGATACAGCTACGCCGCCACCACCGCGCTCCTCTCTCTCTCTCTCTCTCTCTCTCTCTCTCTCTCTCTCTCTCTCTCTCTCTCTCATTCTCTATCTCTCTTCTTCTCTTGCTCCTTGCTCTTTCCTCCTTGTTTAACTTTATCCGGTGGACGGTCGCCGTCCCCGCTGCACTATCCTTAGTTTATTCTATCTATCCTTTGGCCTTCCGCTGGCGGCAACCTTGGCTACCGCGGCAGCCTCATTTGCCACCCTTGTCCAAGCGCATTTGCCTTTTTCTGCTCTCTGCGCTCCGCATTGCACCTGCTACCTGCATCTACGTGCCTAGGCGCACCCTGCAATATCTTTATTGGACGCGGCACACCTGCGCTGCGCTCGTGGGCAGCGTGAGTGGCGGCCTGGGGTCGCATACACGCGCCACATTGAAGGCCGTCTCAAGATTCCTACTCCGCAAACCCTGACTCTCGGCTAGCTGACCTGGTCACAGCGACGCGCAAAGCAATGCTGGGTATGCCATGGCCAGTGTCGGCCAGTGCTACCACCGCAACAAACACAGCCAGCGTTACCGCCACCTCGGCCGGCCATGATGCAGCGGCGCCAGGTTCGCCATCATCGGCAGCATCGGCAGCATCGCCGTCTGGTTCGCCGCTGTTGTCGTCTCGCCGTCTGAGCGTCCACCTGGGCATCGGCGGGGTAAAGCACGACAAGGATCATGCGGCATCCCAGAAGGCGGCTGCCACTATTTCCTCCCTCGCGGCTGCTACTTCCTTTTCTCCCGTGGCAGCATGGACTGCCGATAAAGCGTACGCATCCAGCATTGGTCCTGCATCGCTTATGCCTAGCGCGCCCGCACCGCGCCCTTTGCTAGCTACTATGCCGTCCTCGCCACGGCAGCGGCGTTCGACTGCCGCACGGCGCACACGAGACAACGCGCATGTGACTGAGCCGCATCATAGTGCGCAGGAGGGTCACAGTTTGGCCGCCTATCTCGAGTCGGTCGTGGTGCGCGCGCCTGCTGCCGATGCCTACGGTGTCAACGGTGACGATGCCATGTGGTCTGCCCAGCTTGCGGCGGACTGCACAGGTGCTAACGGTGGTGGCAGCGGCAGCGGCAGCGGGTACGTGAAGGGCATTGTGCGCGACAGTATGGTGCTGCTGTCGCCCTCTGGTGAAGCTGCACCGGCCAACCCGACTGTCTTCGACGCGGTAGCCAATTCGGCCGTCTCTTCAACGGCGACCGATGCGGCAATGGCGTCTGTGCCTGGCGACGTGCAGCGCCCGGCCAAGATGCCGACACATGCATCGCCGCAGCCACCGCAGACCGCGTCGGCAGCAATGAAACGTCACACATGCAACGCCAACGCCAGCGGTGACGACGGCGGCAGAGGCAGCGACAATGGCGGCGGTGCAACCTCGACCAGTCCCACGATAGGCCGTGCGTCGAGAAAGCGTAGCGCAGTGCGCCGCTCGCGTAGCGCTGCCGTATCGCAGCAGCAGCAGCAGCAGCAAGACCGCCCACCCGCTTCACCATCGCTGACGCCGTCCACTCCTGCCAGCTCTACGGATGCACCGCCGCCTTCGCGATCACGCCGGCCTAGTGTGTCACATGCGATAGCAAGATCTCGCAGTGGTCATCAGGCGTTGGGCACGTTCACGACCACAGGTGCAGCAGCCGGGGCAGCACCCAAGACACCCTCCAAGTTGCGTCACTGTGTGACCGCCGAAGATCTGCTGCGGCTGGCCAAAGAGACGGAACGTAAGCGGTTGCGTAAACAGCGCCAAGGTGTATTCCAAAATGGCCAACACACTCTGCACATTGAAGACGAGTTTTCAGAGACTGAGACGATCGACGATGAGGCCATCGACATCAACGATGATGAAGACGACGACGACGACGACGATGACGATGACAGAACGGACGACAAGGACGATGCCGAGTGGACAGATCGCAGCAGCGGCACCAGTGTGAGCAGCGCAGAAAACAGCCCGCCCAAAAGCAACATGATGGCTCCGCCCCGGCATCGTGTGACGTTCAAGCTGCCGCTGCCCGTGGCACCAGCCGTGACGCGTGATCACGCGCTGGCGCCTACAGCTGCTGAGGAGGCGGCATCGCAGCGAGCAGGAGGGAAAACACGCCGCCGAGCAACGGTGCCAGTTCGCCGGCGGCAGACGCTGCGTAATCAGTTACGTCAGTGCCAAGGGCTGAATGTGCTGGAGGCGGCCGAGACCGGTGCCGGTTTGCCATGGCAAGGTCTGCCATTGCCGGCTGCTGCGCCCAATACGTGGCATCGCGGTCTGGACGAGCAGGTACCGCTAGCGGCACTTGTGGAAGATCCGCCTTTGGAGAGCGTGGCTTGCGAAGAAATGTCCAAGCGAGATGGCGCGCTGCCGCTGCCATCGGTGCCCAGTGGTCACATGGACTCGGATCGGCGTAGTATCCGCACAACGAGCAGCAATGGCACCGACGATACGGAGGATACGGATCACAGTGGTACCAGCAGTCGTAGCAGTCTGCATAAGCTCGAGTCGGCAATGGAGAGCGGCCTTAGCTTTTTCCGCGGCCACGGCAGCATGCGTGGTCTACGCAGTGGCGCTAAAGAAGCCGGAGATTGGAGTAGCGTGGAAAGTCGGAGTAGTAACAGCAGCATCAATAGTGACCGCTGGTCCGGCAGCAGCATCGACATGCCACAGCCGGTGCTAGGCGCATCGGCGCGCAAACGACCCTCAATTGCGCGCATGGCAGCGTCCTTTTTCTACTATGGCAAGGCGCTCGGCTCCATGTTTGGCAACGGCGGCGTAAACCGCCGCTCCCATGATGCCGACGCCTGGGTCGAATACGGTGTCGCCGGTGGCACCGAGTACGCCGACACGCACAGCAACAGCAGCGGTAGTAGCGGCGGCAGCTTTGGCTTTTCCATGTATCATGGCAAGGGCGGTCGGACGGGCTATCAACTCGGCCCGCGCGATTCGCTAGCCACACTTGCGTCATCGCTGCCGCCGCCTGCTGTGTCGGCAGCACTACCGCATACCACACGCGGCGACGGGCAGATTCTGCTGGGAGTGGATGGCTAATGCACCAACGTGCGCACATTACACCAGCAGCTCGCCGGCGTTTCTGGCGCTGCAACGCTTTCGTTTTCGCTGCGTCAAAGCGCCGACGACTGTGCCGCAACTTCTGCAGCACTGGCCTGATCTGGCTGCGCCGCTTCCTTTCTTCCCTTTGTCGTCTTCGCCGCCCGCTTCTCTTTCTAGGCATTGTATATACACCCACGCTCTTTCCGTCCTCCTCTTGTACGCGCTGCGTCCTGTCACAATCGCCCCCTTTTCCTGTTCATGCCTTGTCGCAACGGACCGACCGAGCGCTTGTGTGCTCGCTCGTGTCCAGACCCATCTTACGCATACCTTACGTTTATGTATTCGTCAGTTATCCACGCCTGCATACTATCGCCACTGCACCAACACCGCCGCCGCATTGCCGGCCGCCGTGCTTTCTGCCCCCTCCTCATCAGCTATCTTCGTATACTTTGTGCTGGCCCCTCTAGGCCGCAAGATGGACAGGCGTTTAGCCTTCTACTTTTGTCGGCATTGGTGACGTGCACCATACATCCCTTTGGTAATGAAGTGCACTTTTTACCGTTCTACGCGTGTTGGTGCCAGCCGATAGCGTGGCAACAGTCATGCCTCGCCACGGGCATCGTACGGTAAAGAGCGCATCTATTGCAACATGTAGCCAGACATCGCGGTGATAACAAAGTTGCTGGATGGACGCTGGCAAACAGCAGTCGATCGAGGTGGTGGCGTCTTTACCGGCCGCGCGCCCGCTTGTTTTTGAACGCGTAAAACTTGTCCAATGCCCCCGGCTCCTGCTCTTGTTCGCCATGTTCTGCCGCCTGCCGACGCTTTGCGCGCTCCTCCTTTTCGCGCGCCAACCGATCCTCAATGACCAGCTATCACCCGTGCCAGGCGCATGAGTCGCTTGCCGTATGCGCATCATACGCCGCCTACTTACGCGACGTTCATCCACAATGTTCTTCTTGACGCGACGAATCTGTCTCCGGGTGGCTGAGTTGCGTCCGCGCTTCCGATTGCGCACCTCCTTCTTTTCGTGGTGGGCCTCATTCTAATTCGACCGCATGGTAAGTCAATGTGCGGTCGATCTCTGCAGTGCCACTGGGCAGACCTACCAATGCTTCCAGCCGCTCATGATCCAGCAGTGCTTGCGGCTTCTTCTCCACACGTCCGATAAAGTTCGGCTCCAGCATGATAAGATCCGGTTGCACCTATAATCACCGTGCCAGATGTCGCTTGTCAGCGTACAAGCGGAGTTGCTGTTTTCATGCCACGTGCACCGCACCTTCTCCAGCAAGGCGTGCACTTCAGCCTCGCGACGCTGCTTGGTTGTCTGATACGGATTGGCCGTGTAGCTGTCAAAGTTGGGCTCACCAGAACCTGGCACCACAATACTGGAGATGCCGTTGCTGTGGCCATAGCCAAGCACATCATCGTACGGACAGAAGCGCACATCGTGCACTACATCGCGCGGCATCTGGTGGTTCATGTAGGGCGACGCCTGCTTTGTCTGCAACGCATCCTTCCAAATCTATGCGGCAGATGTTTGCATAAGCATCATGACCAAACACCCGTCGACTTGAATGCGTACCGTGACGTTTGTGCCATAGCCAACGGCCAGCAGATCCCGCTGACTGATGTCCAGCGAGGTGGCCGGTTTGGGTGTGTAATATTCGTGAACCGCTGCAAACTTGCGAATGTCCCAAATCTTCAGCTGACCATCCAGACCCGCCGTGGCCATGTAGCTATGGAGTGCGGACGATTAGCCACGCACCAGATGTGCGCAGGTCACACGGTCACTAGGCGCACTTACTGTCCCGATGAGTTGACCGAAATGGCCGAGACTGGGCCCTTGTGACACTGGATCTTTACGAGCGGCGTGGTCACATTCGGACTCCAGAGGGTTACCGCACCTGGCCGACAGCATGCCAGTTAGTACGCGCAGACGCATTGAACTGCCGCACTGCTCGCACCGTTTGCGTGTCCAAGATGCATCACAGCGTTGTACGGATTCTGTGTCATGGCATTGCAGTTGCCCAGACCAGTGCCAATCTCTGCAATCAGCTGGCCTGTTGATGTGTCCTGATACTTGAGATAGCCAGTATCATTCTATTTGCATCACAGCAGCCATGAAATCAGCGCTCCGACTCGGTAATCACAGCCGGTACTTGTGCGCACTTACCACGCTGACCAGCAGAAAATGGTACGGCAGGAATTCGAGCTGATTTACGTTACCGTGCTTCTTCAGGCAGTGGATTTCCATACCAGTGTGGTCGTAAATGTAGACATGCTTCTTTTGCGCTGCAGCAAACATCGTCTCATTGTGCAGCCAGCTGTACATGCCGCAGTGTTAGCCCATACCTGCGTGCACAGTACCCTCACGTCGGCCAAACTACGCACCATACGTCGCGCACCGTTTCGTTGAGGTTCAGCTCGCAGCCCAGTTTTCCAGCGCGCCAGTCAAACGTGGCAACATGTCCGCGGCGACCACCAATCAGCATATGCCTGTCCACATTGGCCATCCAGTCATGGTGAATGTTAGCAACCATACCATAGCACATGCCTACTCTAGCGTCTATGCCTACCGTCCGTTGCGGGTATAGTCCATTGCATATGGACCAAAGGTGTCTAGCTTAAGCGAAAAGATCTGCACCGACATACACAAACGTTAACCGACGATCTTCACACTGCATACGCCAAAATTACGCACCTTTTTCTGATTCGTGATATCCAAGTGGTCGCTGATTGCGCGCTGCGTAAACTTGAACGTCTTTTCCATGCCCTCCGCCTCCAGATAACTACCGGTCGTGGCGTGAGTCGCAACCGCATGCTTTTCCAACGCTCACACCATACGTACCCTGCCTCCTCTGTCAGAAGCATTTCGGCGCGTGCTGCCGTCTCCGCCGCCTCGCGCGCAAACTTGTCCGCCTTTCCAAGCGCGTTGCGTAGGCGGCTGCTCTTGACCCGCTGCTACGCTCCGGCATCCCCGCGACGCAATGCCTAGTGAGCAAAAGGTGCTACAACCGCCCACTGCTGCCGACTCCCGAGCGCTCACCTTGCCAGCCGCCTTGCCGTGCGTGCGCTCATACTTTGCCATGCGCTCCTTCATCTCTGGCGTCATGGTATCCACCACCGCCTCTACCGTCGCAGACACGCTGGCCGGCTGCTCCCGCGCTTTGTTCTGCCGTGGCTTCATCTTGCCCTCGGCCTTTTTCATGCCGCGTTTACCCTTGTCGTTGGCCATGCTATCGCAAATGCCCAGCTGGCGAGTACACCTGGTGCTGACAGCGGTAGACAGCGTTGTCTGAAGAGAGGCCAGAGCCAGGGCAGAGGGTGCGATCGCCTCGTGCTGTGAATTAGGACGCTTGGAAAAAGAACGTCCTTACAAAATAAAGAAGAAAAACAGCTGGTATACGACGCATCGGACACTAAACTGTCACCTGGAAAACTGGCAACCGCCTAGTCTCCTACGTCAAGGAGACCGCGCGTGTGACTCTCTTTCAGCCTGGACACAGCCACGCCTCCACACGCCGCTATCATCACGTCTTCCATTGCATCCCTACCGCACTCTACAAAACTCACTACCATGCTTGCCAGCAGCTCACTCCGAGGCGTGCTGGAGTTTGCTGTGCTGCCCGGGCGTTCGCTCGGAGAAATAGCCCTTGGTGGGTGGATGGTGGCGAATGAGGCGGTGACGTGTAGCCACTCACCGTACGTGGCCCACGCTGGAGGACACAGGCGAGGCAATGAACAGCGTGCTAAAGTATGTGCAGGAAAAGAATGCAGTAGCAGGAGTGGAATTCAAGTACAACGACGAGGTAGGTCCTGTGTGGCTGGCTGATACGGTGCGGCACTCACCATAGCGCACTTCACCAGGAGCCGCTTAGCACCGACATGGTGATACGTCTTCCAAAGAATGGACTGGTGTTTCGCTTCGAGCCGGCATCACAGCGGCTAAAGTCGATTGAGATCTTCCAGTTCAACCACATACGACTCTCGTACCAGGGCCACGACTTTAGGTGTGGCGAATATGTTGCAGCGCGTCTCGGCTGGTGGACCATGTTTGCTAATGTGCCAACCTATTCAGCTCGGCCAAAATAATTCCTACATTTCTGCTAATGTACAAGCTGTTTGGGTGAGTAGGACGGTGCAACGCGGCTCAAAGCAGCTGGCTCACTGTCTCATGTTACAGTCCGACCTATCCGGGAACATTTGATGCAACGCTAAAGGAGTATACGCTCAAGTACCCGGTAATACACGGTTTAGCATTAATGTAGATCACGCGCGCACACTAACCCGTGCAAGGCAGGGTGTTTCCATGGTGTTTCCTATACCCGACCAGCATGTTCCGCTGTACACAAAAGAGGGTGAGCACTCACTGTGAGCCAGGGCTGTGCTGTTAGCAAAGGAAACAAGCTGATAGAGCGGCGGCGATAGATATGCCACTGGAGTTTCCAGATGGAACTACACCCGTGCTATCGCGGTTGTATCTGTATCATGGCGCAGACAACTGGCGCCAGGCCGTACCACCGCCGCTGCCCGTTGGTCATGCCGGTGGCAGTGGACTGCCGGCTGAGAAGCTGAGCAACTTTACGCTGACAGTGCAGGCAAGTCGGAAACGGATTCAGGCCGCTGATTGTGCATAGGACACTGACACTCAAGACTGCACACACAGCCACATCGTGGCGTTACGCTTCACTTTGCCAACGGGGACGCGGTTCATGTGCGCATTGGCACTACAGACACGCAGGATCTGCTCACAGAGCTGGGCGAGCCGGACGCAGTGTGGCGCAAGCGTGAAGACAAGCTGCGCATCCATGCTCCTGGGAATGCCGACCACGCATCGGCTGAAAGCGACACGGGTACGCGTGTGTGCATGCATGCGTGCGTGCGTGCGTGTTTGCGCATGGGGAGGAAGATTGGCTGGTGAGAGCGCATGGCCATCGCTCATGACTACCGCCTACGCCATGCCAGATGACAATCCGGTAGACTACTTTTTCAACTACTTTCGCTATGGATTTGACGTGCTGCTCGACGGACGTACCCACCGCTGTCTCAAGCTGGTACTACACACTAATTTTCCTGGCCACTACGATTTCGACCGGTAGGGATACCGTGTGTGTCTTGGGTCACGCGTAGCGGCTTACCATTGGCCGCACAGATACCGCAAATGCCAGTTTAGTATCCAGACCGACGAGGACAGCGGTACGTTGTGCGCGTTGCGGAGAACGAAACACTAGGCGTTCTCGGTTTTGACCATGGCCTCATTTGCGTCACGTATGGCGAAAGCAGCCAAGGGGAGCATAACAGCCGACTCCAAGGTGCGCCAGTGTTGCTGCACGTCATGCGCAGCCTGCCTCGTACTAACCGTCGTACGCAACGCAGTGGAGCGACATTGAGCGCGTGTTTGGGCCCGCCCAGGGCCGCCAGGTGATTCTCAATCGCGGCAGCCACCATGCAGACCCCTTTGGCGCCACCGCAATGCGCGGCTATGACGGCCTCATCTTCGAGGTGAGTGCGACGCGCAGGGCCCCGTCACGAGCGCTGTCGCCTAACTGCCGGCCCCTTTATGCCGCGGGTGCCACGGCAGATCATGAAGAATGGCCATCTAGCGACGCTTACCATTTACTAGGGCGTCCGACGCGGCGCGATTGCATTTAGTAGTGCGAAGCTTACTGCCCGCCCTTACCCACGCTATCCCTGCTCCTTTGCTCGGTAGCGCAGCCGAGGCAGTGGCGAAGGAGGCTGGGGCGCATAACGTCTGCGCATGCCCAGCTGCGTCTTCACGTGTAACGCTGCGCTAATGGCACGGCATGTCTGCAGTCGTAAACATGCCGCCTATGCGGCGTCTGTTGGTGTTCAGCGCGCGTGCGCATTTGAGGCCCGACTGCGTGTCACCGTGGCTGCGACCGCATTGGGCACGGGTAGTAAACGAGCGGCTTGTTGTACATTTGTGCGTGTGAGTATTTGGCCCGGTGTAACGATACGCATGCACGCCGCGCAATGGTCGCGCGGACGCTTGTAACAATATGGAGAATCCATCGTTGACGACCGTCGTCCGCGATTGGTCTGTCTGCTGCAGCGCAGGTGCATGTGAGCACGGGTAGCATGCGTTGTGCCGATTACGTGCGCGCTCGTCCAGCGAGGCGGTGGCGCGATCGTCCGTACGCCATCCAGCGTTGCTGTTGCTGCCGCTGCTGCCGCCGCCGTTGCTGCTGCTGCTGCTGCTGCTACGTGCGCGTGCATGATCTTCGGCATCATGCCGATTCAGTTGCTGGCCATGTCGTGTGGTCTGGCCGCCGTGAGGGGGCAGGCCAGCGGTAGCAAGCACAGGCCTCGCCGTATCGCCATTCTTTGGCGCTTCCGACACGGTTATTAACATTAGCTGCTGATTGGCAGACCGCTTGTGCACGTTCACCATAGTGTAGTATGTTGGTAACCACGGCCTTGTCCCCAAGAACCTTCCTACATTTGCCGGCAGCAACAGCAGCAGCAGCAGCAGCAGCAGCAGCAACAGCAGCAGTAGCAGTCGCATCTCCGTCTTTTCCTTTGTTATCCATGCTGCAGTGGCGTGGCTCACCCGTGCTCGCACTGCACTCACACGGTATAATAGCCGCCCGTTTCGGTGGCCTGTGGGGCGCACTGAGCTGCTTCGCTCGACTCACGCACCTGCCTTATTCAACGCCGCCGTCTGCGCGCTACGTCAAGCTGTTGTGCTAGACCACGCCAGCTCCTTACCTTTCTTTGGTCTATCTTTCTTTCCTTCTTCTCCACTGCATCCTTTTGGCCGAGTGTATTGCGCGTGCGTGTTGTCAGCATGGGCCAGGTACCTAGTCGCGACCTATCCAGCGACTCGCGTCGTCCACTGCGCTTGACGCGCTCGACAAACTCGCTGGCGTATGCAAGTCAATATGGACGTTATCTTGAGGACCGTTCGTCCATGGACGTGCCGACCATCGTCAGACCGATAGAGGTAGACGGCGACGACGATGACGACGCCATGGTAGCGCGGTACATTCGAAATGGCAGCGCCAGCCAACGTAGCCAGCCGTCGCATGGACGACGGCGTCCAACGCTACCCCATCTCACCGACCTGGGTCATCATCTACTTTTACCGCACCATGGGCACCATGGCGGCAGCAGCAACGTGTCGCTGGCCACCATTGCAATGGAGAAGCATCCTCGCACCGGTGCCACCCATCAGACGCGACTAAAGCGTATCATGAGCACGGTACTCAGCCGACGCAGCAGTCGTCAAAGCAGCTCGAGCGTCTGCAGCTCAACCAGCATGGAACGTGCGCCGTCCAATGGCTCCACCCATCCGTCCTCTCCAGGCACACCCTTTTTGGGGCCGGACGCTTTTGGCCCTGGCGTCGATCCCGACCATTTGCTGGAACAGTATCGCGGACACGAGTGCAGCTCGCCTATTCATTCGGGCGCACACGTACGGCACGCGCGCTCACGGTCCTACGCAGAGGTCCGCGATCTAGCGCCAAGCAATGAAAGCTCGTCTCCCCCCGTGCGTATATATCAACGGCGCAGGAGCGCAAATTCGCTGGCCAGCGGCGTGAGTCAAAAGGCACGACTGTTTTCCAACGCTATCAAGGGAAAAGGTCGCAATAGCGGTCCGTGGCCGCTGCTTCGCGTTACCACGGATCCGGAGCATGTGCAGCATGCAGGGGATCCTGTGCCCAGCCCAGCTTCACTCATCGAATTCCGCTGGGTGCAAGGCCGACGTCGTTGCAATGCAGCCGAGGGTGCCGATGAAATGCTGCCTGGAGATCAGGACGACGTGAATTTGTAAGTGAGATCGACTTGTTGTCAACGATGCCATTCGCTCATACGCGCCAAACCTTGACAGCTTCGATCACCAGCATGACATCCTGCGATTCATTGCGCGTCGCAATTTCTTTGCTCCGCTCTCCACGCCCAAACGTGCACTTGACGTTGGCTGTGGTAGCGGTGCCTGGATGCGGGCAAGTAGCTGCGACGTGTTTGGCTTCGAGCGTCCGCATGTACTGACGCTTTGCACTGCCGAGCAGGAAATGGCCACGCAATTTGCAAAGTGCCAGTTCACTGGCATCGACCTGGTGGATGTTTTTACGCGCGATCGTGCGCCCAAAAATTGCCGCTTTCAGCTCGCCAACGCACTTGAACGTAAGTAGTACAGCAAGGGTTAACAGGTCACACTATCGCGGTTGCTAATAGGGTCGCTACTGGGCAGTTACATCATTCCCTTCTTCTTATTTCGACTATATCCACCAGCGGATGCTGGTATTCAATATTCCCACGGCGCGCTACACGGAGCTGTTCATGGGCTATCACCGTTTGCTCAAGTCGGGCGGCTGTCTCGAGCTAGTGGAAAGCGATCTGCAGCTTCAGCCGGCCGGTCCTGTGAGCGCGCGTCTGAATGCGATGCTTCGGCTGGCCTGTCGCGCCCGTGGTGTCGATCTCGACTATGCCACCGAGCTGGATCGTTCACTGCGAGCGGCTGGATTCCGTCACGTTAGCCGGGAAGTGCTGCGCGTGCCGGTGGGCGCGTGGGCCGGCGTGACGGGCGAAATGGTGGTGCGTGAGTTGCTGGGTCAGATCTTTGCCAACTTTGAAGATCGTTTTTTGCGCCTCGGCCTGCTGGAAGATTCAGCCGACGCACTCGACGCCATCGACGACGATCCGAATGAAGACGTCTACGCCAACGACCTGTCTACCCCTATGCCGCTACACGCCACCTTTAGTTCGAGGCCGAGTACGCCTGCACTCGACTCGCCCGTAATGTCAGAGTATCCGACGCAGTTTTCCTCGCCTCTATCATCTACTGCACCTACCACATCTATCATGGACACACCAGCCGTGTCGTCTCATCGAGCAGCAAAGTCTTTTGAGTACTATGGCGCCACCCACGCTACGCCTGGCTCGCCAAGCGCACGGCGTCGCATTGTGTGGGATGTGGAAGCACGCGCAGCCGGTATGGCCGATCTGCTGGACCGCTTTGCACGAGAAGCCGACGACCGCCAGGTCCACCTTCTCATGCACGTCTACATTGCCAAGAAGGCCTAGCGTTGTCGCGGTCCCAGCCGGCCACCAACGGCCGGTACGGCTGCCTTTGCCGTTTCACGCTACGTGTGTACATCATTCTATTTCACTTTATTTGTGCGGTCCTGGAACCGCCGTTTTTCTCGTTTGCGCTGCTCGAGTCACCTTGGATTTTGCCTGTGGCACTTTACGTAGTACCTACTTGCTTTTGTTTTCCGGCAGGTCTGACTGCGCGTGCATTTACGTTTCATTGCATTCATGTCTTTGCTGGCAATTCAGCGTTTGAATGTAAGATTGACATATAGCTAGTTTCTTTGCTGTGCTGCTTCTTGGACAATGTCAGCCTGCCAACAGCGTTGATGGTTGATGAGATACAGGACAGTGATACTTTATGATAGAACGCAATCACACCGCAAAGCGCGTGGGGTAAGTGCGATAGAAAACGCAAGGCATCAAAGTGCGAAGCAGGCAAAACAAAGAAGATGTATGTAGATAGCGAGTAAACGCTGCGGAACAGCGACCACGCGTGTGCACCAGAGCACAGGCTGTGATGTCTGCAAAAGTGGTGCAGTATACCGCGCGCAGCATCGACTTGCGCGAAAAGGCCGCGCCGCATCGGTAGCATTGCACACGCCAAAATAAACAAAATAACGATATGCGCACAAAACAGCTCAAGTCGGCGGATGGAGCGACAAGACGCGGGCCGTCGATGACCGCGGGTACTGGTAAAGGTTGGCGTCAATTCATTGAGGCCGCTGGCCGTAAAAGTAGTATCCATAGATAATGGTGCGGTGCTCTTCGCACTCGGCCCAGAAGGTGTCGAGCATCTGTTCATACTCGCTTTCGGATGCGACGGCACCCACTGCCACCGCCGCCTTGCCTAGATCGCGCAGCGCCTCGTCCAGGTTGGTGCGCATCATACGACCGGACACGCCAGCCCATTCGCCCACTGGAAACTCCACCAGGCGTGCCTGCAAGTCGGAGAATCCTGCCCGTCGCATGAGCTTGTCGAGCTGGCGAGCCGTCGACAAATGCAGCCCTTTACGCGAGCAGCACTCCATGAGAATGCTGTTGACGCGATAGCCGGCGTCGCCCACGTTGTGGAACTGCAGATCGGTATCGGCCAGCTCCAGAAAGCCACCCGGCCGCGTTACACGGTACAGCTCTTTTACATGCTCCTGCCAGTAGCTGCCCGGAATACCCGCCCAGAGCAGTCGCTGATGCACAAAATCAAAGCGCCCGTTAGGATAGGGTAGACCTGGATAGAGCAAGCGTGTGCAGCGCAAAGCGTCAGTTATCGCGCGCTTGAACTTGTTGCGCCATTCAGCACGTGCATGCTTACCTTCCAACAGATTCCCAAGCTCAAAGCTGCAGTTGGGCGGTGCATCTGTGCGAAAGAAGACGTCCACGAGGTCAAAGCCGACCACGGTTGCTTTGGGGTGGTCACGGGCAATCTCCTTGGACCAGATGCCAGTGCCGCAGCCAACATCTAGCACGCGCTTGAAATCGCGCACCGGAGAAAGGTAGCTGCGACGCAGTACGTAGCGCACGATGTTGTGCTGGATATCCAGACGGTTGATCTCGTCCACATCGGTCGGCAGCAAGTACGGCGAGGTGTCACCATTCAGCCGCATGCGGCCTTCCTGCCAGATATACTTGACCGGCACCAAGCTGCCTGAGCTGCTGGAAGAGGCGGAACACACGGTGGTGCCTGTAATTGTAGGCGAAAATGGAGGACTATTGACCGATATCGTATCCTGGTGGAAACGCTGCTGTCCGCACTTGTGACCTTGGTCGTCTGCGTAAAAGTTTCTGCAGCAGGTGCATTCGGCGCTGTGGAGTTTCCGGAAACTGACGCTGATTGACAGTGGATGTGCGCGGCTGTTATGGCCGGCTATGCTTGGGTCTGCCTCGCACTGCGTGCCGCTGAAAAAATCGGCCGCATCTGCGCGAGCATTCCAGCAGCTGATGGACCGGTCGCACTGGCCATTGCCTACGGTCAAATGTGGTCGGTAGCACATTCTTTCCAAGTCGCTGCAGTTAGCCGTGTTGTGGCAGTGGCCACCGTGGCACGGCGTGTGCTCCATCGCGTGCGTATGGTGGAACGCCCTCATTCCATCGGTGCTGCGCCGCAGCATGCCTCGATAGTCTGACACGACCTGAGGATCGCTCGATCCTTTGTCCATAGACAGGGTGAGGCCGAGTGCTGATTTGTTCCGCCGCAGCTGCGGAATGGCGCGCAGCATTCCGTATAGCTTGTTCTCGCCCGTGCCCTGCCGAGGCTGGCTGTCACTGGCGGCATTCTTGGAAGTCAGACTGTCTGCATCACCGCCACAGGCACTGCAGGCGGCGCATCGCACTGCGCCGTATTTCGTTGGCTGCAGTGCACAGAGGCTAGACTTGCAGTGGTGGCTGATCTGTCCCATGCCAGTTTGCGATGTATGGCCGTTGCACTGGCGGCTGCCTGGTGGGAGAAACGTGCGTGATGGTCGGTTGCCCATGATGTTAGCTTTTATAGCAGGTCTGTTGTAGGGATATTCTAGTCTCGTGTGTAGCCGTGCTGTATTGAATTTGCTGTGTATGTTGATATGGTGGTTAGACAAGGTGGATAGACTGTAGTTAGCTCGACTTTTCGGCGTAAAAAATCATGCAGCAAGCGCAAAGGTCGTGCGGTTCCTAACAATGTGTATGTAGTGGAGAAGGATGGATATGCGGCAGGGGATGGACACGCGAACGAGCACGGAAGATGTAGGGCAGCATGCGATATTTGAGCGGAAAGATATCGGATCGCTAACTGCGAATGCGACAAGTGGAACACAGACGCGAGCGGCCATTGTAGGATGCAAAGAGGATAGAGCGATGCTGCAGGCAAATGCAAAGAATGACACGCACATCGAACACGCGAACAGGTGCGTTATGCAAATACCTCCGCACCGCCCGGCCCGCCTTGAGTGCGCCGACCAGCTGCACACACGGTCGGGTCATTTTCAGGCAGATGAGCATGGGCACACGGGCGCTTGCACAGACCGGCAAATCGGCCGACTACAGCACGGCGATGGTGAACTAGTCGCCCCTCTGCGCTGCTCAAGGCACCAAGGTGGCGAGCGTGTACTCGCACAGAGGACAGACCGGCATGGCGCACGTGCGCCCGCATGCGTAACAGCCATGGCCGCTCTCTTGTCGCGGGAAACCGACGCTCGGCCAGCACGCCAGCACATAGCACCGCAAGAGCCATGCGTGAGAGCTGCTGAAACCTGCAACAGTGATAGGTGCACGATGGTGATTTGTCCGGGTTAAAAGAGCAATGGGAACAAGGCGGTCAATGGCACTCTGGCGGCGCAAGACCGCTAATAAAGAGTGCAGGTGTAATTAAGATCAATTGGGGCTCCGCAGATGATGCATCATCAATATGTGGCGGTTTTACCTTGTGCCACTGTCCTGTGGCAAAGCGCAGCACTTGTCGCCGGGTGGTCTGTGCTGGACAGGGTGCAGAGGAATGTGCGCTTTGCAGGTGGACACGACAGCCCACTGTGGGTACAAAAGTAGATGATGCTCAAGTCTGGCCACCCTACGCAACAGCAGCAGCTGGGCAGAGACGGATAAACGTCTGGACAGTGCACGGCATATAGTAGGCGCAGATCAGCTGTACACGTGATGCTGGCTAGATGGCGCATACAAAGACAAGAGCCGTCGGACCGATCCGCACAGACAAATGTCGCACCGCAGTTGGCGATACCGTGCCTTGCATGCGCATTAAGGGCAGCAAAATAGCCTGGGGCCTGGGCAATCAGGAGGTTGAAAGCGTGGTGTGCGTGGCGGTGATGGTCATAAACGCAGTGGTGAGGGAATAGTGATGCAACTATGACGAAGGACAGTCCGGCACTTGGGATCTAAGGATGCGGCGTGGAGAGGGTTGTGGATCGATAAAGGACAGAGAACAAGGAAGAGAGTAAACGAAAGCGGCGGAAGAAGAGGACAAGGTGCTGATGAGGATCAACGGAATGGAAAGCAGGCGTTATGGCCGCTCGCATATGCACCGTCTAAAGACCAGCTGCGACCATCGTGTGGCCACCCACGATGATCCACGCGCTCCGCCGTTACAGTGTGTACACGAGGATGAGCGCGCGGACAATCATGTACGCTACAGCACATGCCACCGGCATACATATGCACGGATGTGCCTGACGCTATTGCACTCGTAAGCATCCGCTGTAGAACGAAAGAGTGATGGCCAGCTTGCCGCCTTGAATTCACGGCATGGCAGTATCAACGGAGGCAGGTAGAACGAGCATTTGGCAAGGTTAGCGAACAGACCGCCGTCATAGCAAACGTGCTTATGACTGTCATTGGGTGATGGAGCGCCACGCGTCCGTATAACATGCGGTTAGGCTGGATAGACTATTGTAATCGCACTAGCACCGAATCTTAGTTGACTCACCAAGGGATTATGCCAACCACCGCCTTCGTAGAATGATTGTCAGCAAGTACGTCATCCCAAGAGTGCGCATTAACATTGCTGTCGGCGTTTCCTGCACACAGCAGGGATTATTGTGCGTACGGATAGCCTATGCAGGCGCTTTGTAAAAACCAGGACATCTACGGCACTGCAGCACGGTTTCATCCAAGCTGGCTTACCTCAGCCACCTACCGTCAGCCGGGGTACACACGCGTGCCTTCTTCCATGACGTTGTGCTTTTATCGAATGGCGGTTGTACGGCTGGCGTTTGGATGCGCAAGTCGGGGCGTTTGTCGTAACGTATACAGGAGATGCAGCTATAAGATGATAACAGACGTTTTACGGTGAGCCACACCCCAGCGCTTTCCTTTCGTTTGCCATGCACGCACAACCAGCAGGGTTGCACTGAGAACCGCACCAACATCACCTTCGATCACCTTTCCTTACCGGCTGAGCGCAGATCGCAATTCCGTGCGCAAAGGACATTGGCGTAATACCGCTAGACAAGCTGACGGCTTTAGAATGACGAACGGCATTAAGCGCGGCGGCGCTCGTGGCGGCGCTCGTGGTGCAGGACGCGGTGCAGGACGTGGTGGCGGGGCAGAAAACGGCGGCCCCTCGCTTGAGGCGGCACCGCAGGGCGCGCCAGCCATGCCAGTGCGCGGAGGACGCGGCGGACGCGGCGGTCGTGGTGCTCGCGGCGGTCGTGGCGGTGGTCGTGGTCGTGGTCAAGCGCCAGACACTCAAAATATCGCGCCGTCGGCCCCGCCCGCAAAGGTAGCCACACCGACAGCCAAACCGCCGGCGTCGGCGCAGAAGCCAGAGCCGTCGCAAAAGCCGGCACTCACCAAGAAGCCTGCTGCAGCGCAAAAGCCAGCACCTGCTAAGAAACCGGCACCCGCTAAGAAACCAGCACCAGCTCAAAAGCCGAGCCCCTTGCCGGCAAAGGCGGGCGCATCAGCGGCCAGCGTGTCGTCGGACAAGGAGATCAAGAAGAAGAAGAAAAAGAAGAAGGCGAAAAAGACCGATGCAGCTCAGGCGGCGGCAACGACGACGACGGCGGCGGCGACGGCGGCAAAGGATGGTGCAAACCAGGCTGGAGATGGAGCGGCGGCAGTGCGTCCTGCTGGTAAAAAGGCCAAGGCTGGTACTGCTAGCGGCAAGACCGAAAAGGAGGAGCAGAAAGCCCGCGAGAAGCGCGAGCGGCGTCGCTTGCTTTTGAAGCAGCGGGAAAAAGAACGACGTGCGAACGCAGAAAGCGAGGAACTGCTGCGTACCAAGGTGGTCGTGCGACGCCTTCCGCCCAACCTGCCGGAAGCTATATTCCGACAGGCAGCGGCCGTCTGGATAACAGATGAAAAGGTGGACTGGATGCGCTTTTGTCCTGGTAAGCTGGCAAGCAAGTGAGTACGAATGTGAGCCCACGCTACACTAGCGTCGGCACTAATTCGCTGAATTTGCGCCTAGTCGGGCCAAGGAAAATCGCAGTTCGTGCGCGTATATTCGGTTCCGTACGGTAGAGAGCATGCTGGAATTCCATCGTGCCTTTGATGGTCACGTCTTTATCAACTCGCAAAGTAAGCGCCACTATTATTAGTGCTTTATTCCGTGAGCTTGTCCAGATGCCACAGGGCTTACTCTACTACTGCGACAGACGAAGAAAGCCGCGCTGTGGTGGAGCGCGCACCGTATCAAAAGGTGCCAAAAGAGCGCTCGAAAAAGGACGCGTACCAAGGGTCAATTGAAGAAGGTGGGAAGCACACCAGCTATTGTCGGCGCGCAAAAGACTGACGAAATATGCAACGGATAGATCCAAGCTACGTCGCTTTTATGGCCCGTCTGCAGGCGATTCAAGAAGGTGGCGAAGTGCCGGATGACGAAGGCACCGGAAAACAAGGCTTTGGTCTAGATGATCACTGTATGTTTGTCGCGTGTGCTGACGTTTGCCTTGGGGCGATAAGCTGACGGTCTGGCGTTGCCAGCTCCTATTCTTGTTGAGGATGGAAAAACGCCGCTTCTGGCGCATTTGCGTGAGCGAAAGGCGCAGCAGGATGCGAAGCGGGAGCGGTTTGCGCGGCCTGCATCTAAATCGCATGCTGCCCAGGCTGGCGGCCCAGCCAAGGCAGCAAAGCGCGAAGCGGAAAAGATTAAAAAGACCAAAAAGCCGGTGCCGTCCAAAGCGGCCGCTGCAGCGGGAGAGAAGCCAATCAAGGCAGCCGCCAATGCAGGAGCACCAGCACCAAAAATTCTACTAAAACGCCCAGCTGCGCCAAATGCTGGTGCGAACAAGGAGGCAGGACGCGGTCGCGAGGCCGGTGATGCTGCTGCTGCACGTCAGCTTAATGCCGCTATGAGCGCGGCCATATCCGGTGCTGGCCGCGGTCGCGGCCGCGGTGCGGGCGGCAGCAGATGACACAAGCGGTACGCACGAAAACCAGTATAGGACGCAGCACGATCCAGGTAAAAATGGTCGCTCTCTTGGCTGCTCGCCCAGTATGCAACTGAAAGCACACAGCCCGTTGTCAGGTGGAACCGCTTGGAGAACCGTTGACACAGCAGATGCGCATCTGTGGTAGCGCTTTTGCTGGCTGTATCCGGCTGCGCCATACAAGGATTCTGGCGTGGTGTACCGGCAGCATACGTATGCTGGTATTTGCGTGCGCAGCAATGTAGCCATACCGCCGCCAGCTACAGCTATGAGGCATCTTGCATGGCGCAACGGCCTAAACATTTGCATACTGGAGCGCTGGCTGGGAAATGCATTGCATTGCTGGGCAGTCGACGGCAGCGTGCTAGCGTGGTGGGCGCTGCTAGCAAGTGAGCAATAAAAGCATACCATTTATCCATCCGACTACAGCCTCTGCATCTGCTACTTGCTGTACATGTGGCAGCATAAACGTTATGCATTGACATTGGATTATGTTTATTCCAGCAATAAGCTTGGCGGTGGTAAGCGTATTGACGTACTTTTACAGCCGCCAGCGTTGCATGGTCGTGTTGCAGTGTAATTTGAGCAGCCAGGTGCATTGCTTGCATGCGTCTTGGTGCGCTCAGCGAGCCACGCGACTACGCAGAGCACACTTGGATTTTGTGGTTCGTCGTAATAGAAAAATAGGTTTACGTGCTGGTTCCACGGTAATCGCGTCGGCTCGCAGGATGCTATTACGCTCACTGCTTTGGAGTTGCGAACGATCCGACTCGGATGAAGAGGCGCGCATCGTGGTGCAATGGTGCACCAGCAGCACTGATGTGATGACCCAGTCCAGGATAAAGAAGAATTCGGAAAGCATGCCAATGACGCTAAAGGCCACGCCAAACATGCATATGAGGTTGGAGAAAACGATCAGACACATGGTCCGTATGCCGTTGCGCACCAGACGTGCCCAGGCTGCCGAACCAAACTGAAGATACTGGCGGTACACCACGAGAATAAAGGCGACCGAGAACACAATGTTGATTGGGGCGTCCAAGGCGAGTTTCACCCAGGGTAGATAGGATGGATAGTAGGAGATGCAGCCTGTGGTGGACACAATAATCGCCGGGCTCGCCCACACCATGTAGGTAACCAGCGGCTGAGGGATGAAGAGCGTGATGCCTATGGCCAGCAGCCACCTGTTACGATGATGGGCCCAGTAGGCCTTTTGCAGCAGCGTGATACCGACACAGAGCGACGACAGAACGATGCCAAACCCGGCTGTCCACAGCGCTTGCCGACAAGGCGGCCCGCCAGGCATGGTGACCAGCAGAGAAGTGAGTGTGTATACAACGCCAACCGCTGCCTGCACTAGGCAGCACCAGCCGGCCAGAACGCCCGGCCTCTGATACACCATGCGCGAAGACAGGACAAGACTGCGCACAAACACGTAGCTGGCAAACACGTTGAAGACCACCTGCACCAGCAGACTGCCACTGCGCAGACGCATCTCCATTACGTCCCCTTGGGCCTGCATGACATAGTCGATTGCATTCAGCTCGCCCAGCGGATGCAGTGGTATGCCCAAGTGGTGCCTTGCATCATTTTCCCAGCCATTCGGTAACAATTCTTTTGCATCGAGGGGCTTCCAGAAATCCATGACATTGGCCAGCACAGACGTGTGGAGCGCGCGTGAACAGGCGCGTGAAAGCAGCGCTGGCCTGTACAAGATGAACTACAGATATTGAGAAAGAGAGTGAGCGTGGGGGTGTACACTGAGGGAGAAGCGTGATCGTGGACAATATTCACACACACACACACACAATGGTATTAGTAAAGATGGGAATGCAGCGTATGCTGAACACTGCTGGCGTTCAATTTATCGGGTGCTGCACTCGAACCTCGTGCTCCGCGTTTGTAAACGGCAGGTGCTACAACTTGGACGGCAGATGGTCGTCAAAAGAATGTTGGTATGCTTTATGGATACAAGCCAATCAGCATGTCGACGTGTGGCAAGTCCCGTAGAACGTCGTTTGGCGCCATCCTTGGGCCACTAAACCCCAGAGACCTACGGCGGTGGATCCTCTGTGCCGCTTACTCCTATGCTAGAACCAGTAGCCATAGGGCCCGTGTGCAACCGGAATATCCTGCGTTGCACGTCAGCCCACCGAGTCTGTAACGCCGCGCGCACTGTAATGCAGTCCCGCCGGACAGCTGTAGAAATACATCCGCCGCGGTTATGCTTCCGCCACAAGCTGGCATGGCGCATCACCACCCATTTACGCCAATAAGCGTGTACGGCATGTCTATTTATTGCTACCCTAAATATTAGGCATCTGGGCCATTTTCGCTGCTAGTGCTATACACGCGCATATTCTACCGCCTTTGCCACAATGTCGTTCTCCCAGCGTGGGCGGAACAGAAAGTGAGCATGGTCGCCCGGCATCATATGGTGACGCACGCCTTCACGCGCCAGATACTCGCTGACCTGCGGCGACGGCACCAGCAGATCCGACTCGGACAGGTAGACGGTGGTATGCGGAGGCAGCTCGTCCGCCCAGAGGATGGCGTGATACCAGTGAAAGCGCCGGCTGATGAAATAGCTGGTAAACAGTTCGCGCGAGGCAAAGTACTCGACAAACCGCTCGCTGGCGCGCGAAGGCACGCGTCGTACAAAGCGCCACGCCACCGCAGCGTCCAGCAGCAGGAAGCAGATTGGGTCAACGAGCACCACGCCAGCAACGCGCTTTGGCAGTTGGTGGCACAGATGGGCTACCACGGCGCTACCAAAGGAATGGCCAATAAACACACCACGTCGGTGGCCATGCCGCACCAGCGCTGCCTCAACGGCTCGAGTGGTCGCCGGAATGGAAGGAGCGCGGCCGCACAGACGCATGCCCAAATGTGCCATGTCCAGCACGTAGATGGGCACGTCCTGGTCGCTGGCAAACAGAATCTTTCCAATAAACATCAGAAAGGGAGCCAGGCCGCCGCCAAGCCCGTGCACAAACACGATAGGACTGGGTGCTCGACGGGTGCGCCGGGTATCTTTGCCGCCAGGGCGATACCAATAGGTGATCTGCTCCTCGTCGGCCTCGGGAGTGCCAGGCTCAGCCTCGGGCGGCAGCTCTGCCTGTTTGATATTATTCCAAAGTGACGGAAGAAAGCCGGTGATGCCGCGTGGTCGACGGCCATACTGCCTGAATCCGGCCGCGCGCAGTGTGAGTTTGGCTGCAGCATCCATGGCCAGAATCACCTAGTACGATAGACGGTAGTACGCTTGTTGTCAGTTCATGCTAGGTAATGCACCGGCATCCCACACAAGCATAACTTACCAGATAAAACATAAATGGTCGATGCTTTACCGAGAACGGTTCAACGTTTAAGCGCAGAGAGCGAACCCGAGCATTGTAGCCGGGCGGAAACCGGTGCTGCTTGATCTCAAACACTCGGTCAAGCATCCACGCCAGACGTGACACTGCACGCTTGTCCTGCAGCGTATCATCTAATGTCTGTCCGTAGAATGCCCAGGCCAGCCATTCGTACATGTTGTCTAGGTAGATTTCCTCCAACGGACAAGGCAAATCCTTGCCGTGGCTCGCGTCGGCATAGCTGATACGGAACCAGCCAGAGAGAAAGTCGCCCAGGTCGCCAATTTCGCGTAGACTGCGATTGAACAGCGTCACGCGCTCATCATCCGAAATGGGCACATAGCGAGATGGCCGCTGTAGTCGAGTGCGGGCATAGACGAAATAGCCGTAGAACAGCAGCTCCACCGCCAGCCAGCAGTGAATAACGTAGAAGAGTGTGCGGGCACTCGTATCGGCGCGTAGAGCTCCCAGTGGCGATGCCTGCCACCAGTCTAACGTGTGGTGGAGCAGAGCAATCGGTACCACTGAAGAGAGGACAAAGATAAGTGCTGCAAGCGCAACGCGCGCTCCCAGCGAGTTGCCAATCATGCTGTGTCTGGTGCTGTGGATATGCTTTGGGTGGCCGGTCACCGCCGTGCAAACGGAAGGCTGGCTAGGCGCTTATGTAGGCTGACCGCCTGAGCCGACGCTGTTGCTGGTGGCGTGGCCAGGTGGATGCGTGCAAGGAGGAGAAATTACTGCGCGGAAAAAAAGTGCCGCAGAGAAACGCTGCCGCCAAGGCCAAGAGCGAGATGACTGGAATGCTAGCCAGGAAAGCGCAACGCAAGGAGACGAGCAGTGTAAGGGCCGGCGCAATGCGGGCGCATTGGCGTGCTATTAGACGATGTCGCAGGTGGAGAAGGTAGCGAAGGAGAAATATTGGCTTTGGACGGCAAGACTTTGCCGTTTCGCTTTGCTCGAGCCAGACAAACTAGGCCACGCGGAACAGGCCAGCAGCACGGTTTGGCCAGTATGGCCATGCACGGGCCGTTCATACAGCCGCTCCGCTTACAGGCAGTACAACACGTTGGGCGTGCATCTGTATGGCGTGCAGCGATATGTAGTGACCGGTGGAGCGAGGGAACATGCACGTCTGTTACTAGTCCACGTTCGCATCAGCCATATATGTACCGTTCACAGCGCCACCATAATGCAGCTGCAGTCAGCGCTGCATCGCCTCCAGCTTGCGACAAAATAGCCGACTCGGCGACCAGCGCAACGCGCCAAGAAACAGCAACAGCAGCGACAACTGCCCGGCTGCAAGAGCGCCTTGAGCGTCTGCGTCAGCGACGGCGCGAATATGCCGATAACGCCGAACCACATAACGCAAAGGTCAACTTGCCTCAACAGGCAAACGGGCACAGTGCAAAGAGCGACGCTGGCCGCTGCTCGCCTGTGGCACATTTCGAGGAGGCGGCATCTACGGCGAGTACTACGCCGACGACCGATGCAGCTGCGATAAGCCTACTGCAGCAGGCCCAGGCACACCACCGCCGCCGGCTCCAAGAAGCACCGTGGCTGCTGTACGAAGAAGACGAGCGGTTTAGCCACGGACGGCGACAAGCTGCGCTCGAGCATCAGATAAACGCTGCCCTAACGCGAGGCGACCGGACGCGTGCTGTCCAGCTCAGCGAACAGGCCGCTGCGGACATGGCAGGTCGACGCGCGGCTGTAGCAGCACTATGCCAAGATGCTCAGCTGGTACGTACTGCACTGGCGTGTAAGCACCTTACGGCGTAGCTCATGCGCGTCCACCGCAGCGTACACGTTGTCCTGGCGCGGCTAAGCGGCGACGGAGGAATCCCTGAATAAACCGACTGGCCATGCATCCTGCGTCATTGCGTCGTCTCCATTCCTCCTGTCTGTGCTCACTCAAACTGCTGTCTCCTAGCCTGCACTGACCATGACCTCCCAGTCGGCTCAGACGACCGGAAAGCGCAAGCTCTTCTTTCTGCTTATTGACGGCATTGGCGATGTAGCTGTGCCTGCGCTGGACGATCGCACGCCGCTGCAGGCAGCGCACACGCCCAACATGGACCGTCTTGCACGTAAGCATAGCGACAGCCACCACCACCATAGCGGCAGCAACAGCAACAGCACAGCAGCTAACGTAATGCCGTGCAGGTGAAGGTGTCAACGGTCTGCTGGATCCAGTAGAGCCTGGACTAGCTTGCGGCTCGGATACAGCGCATCTGTCTCTGCTGGGATACGATCCACGCATGTAGGCGCAGGCATACAAGGTGGCTTGGTGAATAGCTATGCTGATCCACACGGCTGCAGATATTACCGCGGACGTGGTGCATTCGAGTCTATGGGCGCAGGCCTCGACATGATCCCAGGCGACATCGCGTTCAAGGTGCGTCTGCTGATGCTGGCGGGCGGACATGGAATTTATCGCGTCGACATGCTGCATTTGACTAGTCAAACTTTGCTACCATGGATCGCTCATCTGGAATTGTGCTCCGGCGGCGTGCTGACCGAAACTTTGAAGGTCTTGGCCCGAGTCTGTGCAAAGACCTGGACGGCATGTGCGTGTAAAAGGTTGCAGTGGAGATGCGCGCGTGTTTGTCGCTGATCTATCCTCGCTGGATAGCAAGCTACCATCTTTTCCGGAGCACACGGTAGCCGTCAAGTATGCGACGGAGCATCGGTGCGTCTCTGTGTTGATACAGACGCTAGCTAGCAGTGATGGTCTTTTGACGCTGCCGCCATGCGCTGCAGGTGTGGCGTCCGTGTCCGCGGTCCCAAGCTCACCGATCGCATCACGGGCACAGACCCGCTCAAGGACAAGTGCGTTTGCATAGTATGGGCGAACGCTGTCTTGCGTCTAACGACATCGGCGCCATGTTACGACACTAGTCTGCCGCTGGTACATTGCGAAGCTACCGAAGATAGCGAAGAAGCGCGACTAACCAGTCAGGTAGCGTCCTGTTTGGCATTAGCCAGTGCATGGCCACCTCTGACATACATCTATCTTGTTTACCAGCTGGTCAATGAGCTTTCTGATTGCTTTTACAACGCGCTGAACGATCATCCCATCAATCGGCAGCGTATTCAAGCTGGCAAGCCACCGGCTAATTGCATTCTATTGCGTGGTTGCGGCTCGCGAATCAAGGTACGTTTACGGCGCACCGTACCGGAATACCTTGGTCGTTGAGCGTTCTTTACACCTATTAGGTGCCAACTGTGGAGGAGTTGCATGGCATGCGTTCGTTCATGATTGCACCCACGTGCATCATTGCTGGTCTAGGTGCAACCATTGGCATGGGTAGGCGGCGCGCACTTGTCTGCTGGTCGCGTTTACACGACATGGAGTTTATGTGATACACCACGAGTAGATATTTGCGTCGTTCCTGGCGCCACCGGCGACTATCACACCAATGTCATGGCCAAGGGTGTAGCTGCGGTCGACAAACTACTCAGCCACGGTATGTGCTGCTTGTCGTTTGCAGGTCGTATAGACTGCTAACGCTGTTCATGTTGCGCATAGATGATCTGTTTGATTTTGCTTTTGTGCATATCAAGGCGGTGGATGATGCAGGACATGATCGAAACCTCGACTACAAGGTAGGTACGCTATGCTTTCCTTTCACTGCAAGATGCTGAAGATCAAATGCAGATTAGGTTTCTGCAGGAGATTGACGTCATGCTCGGCCATGTTCTGCAGCGACTGCAGCAGTATTGCGCTGATATTGAGGGTGGCAAGGTGACGGTCTGCGTCACTGGCGACCATTCGACGCCAGTACTCTATGGCGACCACAGCAGCGAACCGGTGCCTGTGACGGTGTGGCGTGCGGGTGGCATGCCTGTCCCCGCCGATCGCGTATGCGCATTTGACGAGCAGGCGGCGGCATTTGGCTGTCTAGGGCGCTTCTGCGGTGATCAGATTATGCCGCTACTGAAGCGCATGACAGCCATGTAGGCCTGCGGCGTAGTACAGTATTGTGTATTTAATCACAATACAATACCTGCGCGACGATGGTGTACTGTTTGTGCGCCTACAAGAGAAACTGCTGCAG
The DNA here is from genome assembly GCA_003614735.1 of Thamnocephalis sphaerospora. NCBI lineage: Eukaryota > Fungi > Zoopagomycota > Zoopagomycetes > Zoopagales > Sigmoideomycetaceae > Thamnocephalis > Thamnocephalis sphaerospora. Next base: position 12,930 of record KZ992488.1, on the reverse strand, counting down.
AAACTGCGTCTCGGAGAGTACATCGCCATACACATTGTCCACCATGTGCTGCTCCATATCAATGTACTTTTGTAGATTGCACACTGGGCAAACAGGTGACGATTAGTGACGCAGCATTACAGTAAACTGCGCAGCCTAGGGACATACATTCGGGGCGAATCGGGGCGTAGCTAGGTGGCGGTGCTATCCATCCTAGTCCATCACTGGTTTTCTGCATGGCCAACAGTTAGCGGGTTTCGGCAACGGTCGATGGTGGCAGCGCAACCACTTGCCATGTGACTACGATCAGAGGCAAAGTGTGCCAGAAAAGCTGCGGCAGGTATCACGCGAAAGCATCTGCCAACGCCACCGTTAGCCATACGAAAGGATAGCGAATCAAAGCTATCGCACAGGCCATACCGCCGATAGTCTGGCGAAAGGTCGATATCCGCACGCAGCGCTTCAATTGCAAACGTGCGAAACGAGCAGGGAAAGTCCAGTGTCGTATCCAGATCGTATACGATGCAGTCATCACTGCGCAGATCGTGTGAGCACGCGCAGCAGCTCGGTCGACCATGACAAACACACCTAACGGTTTCTCGGACCAACAATACCACATGATAGTCCTACGCCACCGCATACCCTGGCTAAGCTCTTTCATCCAGCTGGCGTCGCCACTTGCCGTCCGCCACTTGCCCATATCACCAGATCTTGTTCTCGTGCTGCCTGCTGCCTCCAGAGTGGTATCTGTGGATGCGCATCAAAAGGTTGTCCTGCCTGCCTATCCCATGCTGGGCGTACCTTACGCTGTGGATTAGATATGAAGACAGCATGGATCTCTGCCAAAGGCTGCTGTTGTCTCAGCTGCTCCGCAAGCAGATAAACGTTTTCCTCGCAGTATTGCTTGGTGTAGCGGCAGGCATCGCGACGTAGCTGCGTCATGGCAGCCAAGGGACGGTGGATGATGGACAAAAACAAAGATGCGCGTATATCGCATGTTTACCTTTAGCCGACCTGCTCCTCTTTACTGATCGTGTCGCCATGAACACTGCCACGTTTGCCAAGGCAATCGACACCACCGAGTGGGTGTGTTCCTCCAACGAAGCAGTTCAGCTGCGTCTCGGTGGGTTACGGCCGCCGCTGCGGATGGCCAGTCTTTTAATGCTGATGTCTGTGCGTTGTCATGACGGTAGTGGCGGATGAGTATGACCTGAGCAGTAGCGCCGACGACTTTGGCCCGGAATTCACGTATCCAATCTTTGGCGAAAAGGAGCAGGTCTATGGCTACCGCGACCTGCACATCAACGTAGGGTGCTGGCGGCGGTGTGCTGGTGGCGGTGTTGCTGACCAGCGGCGGTAGTTGTATTTTTCGGCAAACTCGCTTTATCTGTACGTTGATATAGCTCATGCTGGCACGATCGACGCGCGTATTGGAGAGGCCGACAATGTGGAAAAGCTGTTGGCCGAGTTTCTACCGAGCGATACAGGTTGGTACCGACGGGGCCTGCTTATGAAAGACATGGCACACTGTGCTGACGGTGGTTCCGCATAAGCCTACACTCGGGATGTAAAGGTGTTCAAGAAGCAGCTGGAGCGCGATGCGCTTGAATTCTCGCCTGCGGGTGAGCTAGTGCACGAGTACTCTGCAGGCTCCGATGAGCAGACCTTCCAGGTGTACAGCGTGCGTATGCGTACGGCATGATGCGCATCTGGCTGGGTAGGCTAACCGACGATCGACTGCTCTAGGGTCGCTTTGATACTCCTGAAATGCGCGAGCACTACGAGCGGATACGCCTGTTTCCAGTGTTTTACATTGAGGGGGCAACATTCATTGACGAAGAGCCACGCTGGGAAATTGTCACGCTGTAGGTGTTCTCTTCCGCTGAGCAGTGGTCTCGCTTGCCGTTGCTCACCTGCCTGTATCTGCGCAAAGCTACGAAAAGACGACACGAGAAGGTCGTACGCAGTATCGTTTCATTGGTGTATGCACCATGTACCACTTTTTCTGCTACCCAGACCACGAGCGTGTGCGCATCAGGTACAGAGCAAGCACAGTAGATTTTGTGCTAGTCTATCAAGGCTAACGCTATTGCCATAGCCAATTTCTGATTCTTCCACCCTATCAAGGCCAGGGTCACGGCAGTGCGTAGCGCACGGTGCACAGGCGTAACATCAGCTGATAGTCGCTTACATCCTGCACCGTAGGCCGGCTGTACAATACCATATGCGATCGCCTTCGCGCTGATAGCAAAGTCATCGAGATTACTGGTATGCCGCCACTACCGCGCTTACGCAGCAACGGTTGCGTCTGACTAATCACTCGACTGGTCAGTCGAAGACCCTAGCGAGTCATTCTCTGATATGCGCGACAAGAACGATCTGCGTCGTTTGATGCGCGACAGCCTGTTGAGCAATGCCGAGGCACCCGTTGCCAGGTCGGTCATTGAAAAACTACGAAAGGAGCACAAGCTTAGCAAGGTTAGGCTGGGTGGGATATTGTGCGGTGTACTGCAGCTGGAATACTCATGTTTGTCCACCTCTTCCAGCGGCAAGTGGAGCGCTGCGTGGAGATGGCACTGCTGCGGCGAGTTCCGCTGCGGGATGAGCGTCGCTTCCGCCCCTACCGTCTACAGGTGAAGAAGCGCCTTTATCAGTTTAACCGAGTAAGTAGCCACTGGTCGCCAGCAGGCCGACGATATGCTAACTGCATCACACTTACAGGACGCACTGGCAACGTTGGAGAAGAAGGAACGGCAGGAAAAGCTACAGGAGACGTTTGAGGGTGTCATCGAAGATTATCGCCGTATTCTGGACGCAGTGCAGGCCAACAACGCCTCGGCAGCTGCCGATGCATAGGTGGCAGCTGCGGCAGCGCTATTCTATGGTCGATATTAAACCACTGTGCAACCATGTCGCTGTATTGTTCAGATATAATCGTTGTACATGCAATTGCTGCCCTATTGCGCCTCTGCTCAGCCGAGACAAGGCACCTGACCGGCATCCGCTGGATCGACATCGGGCGGGACGTTGCCCTGCGTAGGCGGCGAACTTGGATCGACCGACGCCGACTTTCCAAATAGCGCGGCTGTCATCAACGAAAGGGACGCAAGGCCAGCGGCGATTGGCGACGGCTTTTCGCCCGCCACCGGGGTGATCGCCTCCAGCGGGAAAAAGAACTCGGCCGTCCGGTCCGCAAAGTCGACGCGCACAATGTAGATGTAAGAGATGCGCAGGAGCTCGGACGTAACGACGGAATCAAGTCGGCCGGACACTTGAGCTCGATCGTCTGGCCGCGCGAACTGGCCAGTGCGTGCTGATCAGCAGGCACTTTGGTGGTGCACATCAGCACGCTGTGCGAAGACCAGTCGTCGTCTTCTACGCGGCCGCTATACCCGGCCTGGCGGCTATCCTCCTGCGGGCTCTGTTCCTGATCGTTGTGGTCGTCGCCATTGCCTTCGTCCGGACCCTCCACACGATGCGAGTGGCGATAGGCATCGACGCGATACAGAACCAGCTGTATGTTGGTAGCCTGCTCCACAAATCCGCCGCTCTGATCGGATGCGGCTTCATCGTCAGACTTTTGCATGTACATTGTCAGCGCGCCAGAATGCCCAGCGTAAAGGCAGGATTCAGAGAGGTGTGCCTGGATGCAAGTGTCCTCATCGATGGCACACTCGAGTGGGAATGGTACCGACGGAGTAATGTGGCTCCATCGCGGCACGGTAAGGGTTTGGCGCCATTTGAGCGTACGCAGTTGCGACCCGGTGCTTTTCAGTCGATATACAAGGGACGCTGCCAGCTTGTACTGCAGCGCACCATATGGCAATGCTACGGAGCCGGGCAGATGGTCGTTGACGGGCAGGGAAAACTGGCCGGCAATGGCGCCGTCGGCCATGGCCTGTAGAATTGTCTCGGATGGCGACGCATCTACTGGCGATACATTCTCCGCTTCGCTTTCATACTCCGAGTCGCCGGGTTCGCCAGCCTCTTCGGGCGGCCATACCACACGAACGCTGCGCTGTAGCGTGGAAGTAAGGCTGAATTGTTCCACGTCGTCCACCTGCTGTAGCGTGCACTGCTCGGCCCTACTGCGCTCGTGCACCACTAGCTTCACTTTAAGCAAGAGCGGCTGCACGTCGGAGCCGTCCCAGCACGCTCTCACTGCGCCCGCCACCGTCACGGGCGTAATGCCCAGCTGGCCACGAACAAACTGGGCGTCGGCGTCACTGGCGTCGGCGTCTGTGCGCAGCGGCACAACGCTGATAACCGGCAAGTCAAGGTTGGTGGGTTCGTTGTGTGACATGACGCTACAAAATACAAAACAGCGGTGATGCTAGCAGAGTAATGGCTGTGCTAGAGGAAGAGAAGGCAGGTGAGCGGACAGGCGTGCGGGCTGATGAGTGCGCGGAAGAACAGTACAATGGTGCACGTAGTGCGTCAGCCGACGAGGCGCCGCCATTGGTTGTATCAGCGATGCCATACGTCTGGTCTATCACAGTAATTATTGTGCGAATGTGGTGCTTAGCGCGCACGCGACGAAGCATCGCTGGACGGCCGCACGCGTAGTAACGCACTGGCATGCTCGCGCACTTTGGGGTCGTAGTGGTCCTGCCGGTGCATGCAGCGTTAGCCGGGATAACAGGGTATGGATGCGCCAGCGCACTTGCCTTGAACAGAGCCAGTTCCCACATGCTGGTGGCCAGCGGATTGCAAAGGTCTGGGTCATCCAGCTCGGGCAAATGCACACCGTTACCGAGTCGGCCGTCTTCGTCCGACAGCAGCGTGTCCAGCTGCGCTTTCCGCTGCAAGAAAGCCATGGTCAGCAAGCGCCCACACGTCACATGGTCCACGGCTTGGCCCAATATAAAGCGTACCTGAATCACCGAGCGTATCCGATCCAGAGACTGCACCGCCATGGCTGGCGAGAGATGCAGCGATGCCGTGGCAATGCGCTTCAAGAAGGCAGCCACACGCTCAACCGGCACCTGCAGAAGCAGCAGGTTAGCGCACGCAGAGCATCACCAAGCCATCTGACCAGCAGTCACGCACATGCTTGCGCTGCAGCAGCAGTGCGTCCAGGCCACGCATCACCAGTTCTGCATCGGTGGCAGCGCGTGTCTTTTGCTCGCTGGGAGTGCGCTTCCGCTTGTTGCCGCGCGTCGCCTGAGTATTTTCCTCCTGGGCCGTTTCCGATGCGCTTGCCTTCATGGCCACAGGGAACAGCAGCGCATAAAGCAGTGTGTAAAACTCTTTGAGATCATAGTTGATTGCCTCACCTACAATCAGCAGCGTGTGTGTGCGTGTTAGCAGGCCAGCTGTAACAGCAACCACATTACCGTAAACACTCACCGTGGCCAGAGAGAATCTGAGCTGATGTGATCAGGCAGAGCAGTGGCATGCGAACCTTGTCTCCCTGAATCTCATCCTCGCCCTCTTCGGTCTCCATTTCACCGCCTTGCAGCTTGGCATTGCGCCGCTTGTTCTTGCGCTCGGCCAGTGTCTTCTCGTCCGGCTTGTAGTCCGGATGATAGACCTGCATAAGACGCTTCAGTAGCGCCAACAGATCCTCAAAGTAATCCACGCTGATCAAGTGGGCGAATCTGGATCAATGAGGGACGACAGACGGTAGGTGAGCAAGAATGTCGAGATGGCTAAGCAGTTGAGGCGCAGCACGCACTTGGCCAAGCCTTCTAGCACTGCCGGAAGCAGCGGCGAAGTGTCGCCCTGCTTGAGCACGCGAAAGTATGTGACAAACACCATCTTGAGCGTCTCGTTGAACTGCAGGGCCGGTACATGCACATTAATATACACTCTGGTAGATGTACAAGCACGGTTCCACCTACCATGCGCTCCTTCTCCTCGCGCGAGTATTCAGCCTCTGCTTCACGCATCTCGGCCTCCACCTCCTTCTCCACGCGACGCCGCTTGCGGTCCTTTTTGGACAGATGCACCTTTTGCACCTTGGGCTTCTTGCCCTTGCCCTTGCCCTGCTCCTGGTTGTCCGTGCTGTTGGCTGGACCGCGCAACTCGTCGCGCAGCTTTAGGTGGAAGAACGTGGCCAGCACCTACAATGTTGATAACATGGCAGCCGTGAGCATGATCGCTGACGTTGACGCCAACCCGTGCGGACATTACCTTGGGATGGACATTGTAGTCGCGTGCCTTGACCATGTGCGTAATCTGCTTCACCACATCTAGACTAATCTCACCAGAGATATCCTCGCGGAATACCGAAACTACCGTGCTGTACGCCAGCTCGGAAAGCTAGCATGGCCGTAATATATGCACAGATACGCATACGCGTTAAATCATACTCCATGTAGATGCAACGCGCGTCCGCTTACCTCACTCCAGCGACGAGCACCCAGACGCTGGGACACCGCCTTGATGAGATCGGCGCGGAAATTAAAATGTGGCAACGTCTCCAACAGCGTACACAAGCACCGTGTCACGACATGGTTCATCGAGCCCGGTGCGGTGTCGGCATCTTTGCCCTTTATCTCGCGCAGCAGTGCGTCGAGATACGCGCGGTAATTGAACACCAGCGTCTCCTCATACTTGCGCAGCTTTTTGATATCTGCCGACACCTTGGCCGTGCGCTCCTGCTCGGTCAGCTCGCGAATGCGGTAGCCAGGCGCAATATCCTTGTAGATGGCGAGCTGCGTCAAATAGACCAACTTGCGCGCTTTGGGGTCGCGATCGCGCATCATCTCGCGCAGTGTCTTGAGTCGCGCCACCTGCAACGTGCGCATAGAGTGTTCAATGGACATTGCTGCTTACGGAGCGCCACCTGCTCATCTCACCTCGCCCTCTGGGTCCGCCAGAACGCTTTGCGCAATCAAAGCTAGCTTCTCCTTTTTCTTGCGCAGTTCCTCAGTGCCGCTCTTGACGGGCGTCTCATGGTCGTCCACTTCCATGGCGTCGCTTTCCGCATCCTTGCGGCCCTTGCCCTGCTTACCCTTGGCGCGGGTGTCCTCTGCCTCCGACTCATCCTCCTCCATGGCGTCCTCACCTGCTGACAGCAAAGAGCGCCCGTCAGGACTAAATGCAATGCTTGGCACCACGCCAGGCGTTAAACCCTTACCGGCAGGAAGGTCTAGCAGCGCGCCCGGTCGAACGCGACCATCCGGCAACTTGATGGGCAGCGCGGCACGGGTAGCCTCTTCAGCACGCTGGCTCCACTCGGCCCGCCGTGGCATTGCCTCATAGGCTGCCAGATCGTTCTCCGAAATAGAACCATCCGACAAAACGTGCTCTTCATCGCTTAGATCCTCGTCGTCACTGCTATTGCCTACAGGGCGATTCGCCGGCCGCGGCAGATTCTTACGCTTCTTGCCTTTTTCTTGCCTGCATGCACGTCCGGCGTCAGATTCGCAATGTCATGCGTGCAAGCACCTTACTGCGTCTACTGCCATAACCAGCTTACCGTGATAGCGCTTTTGTGTCCATGCTCGTCAAAAAGCCGTAGTCTTGCTGGCCAGAATTGTCAAAGTATGCCATATCCTCCTCGGAAAGCTCGGCCCCGGAATCAACCGCCTCTGTCGCTGGAACAGCAACGATATCGTCCGCCGCGCGCTTCTTGTTGCGCTGTCCATCAGTCTGCTTCCGCTTTCCTCCTGCATTCGGCTTTCCCTTGCGACCGGCGGGCGCGGCGGACGCGGTGGCCGTCTTCTTGTTGTTGCTGGCAGCCGCTGCGCCGCCGCCCTTTTTGCCGCGCTTTTGGTTTGCGCGCTTCACCGCCGAGATAGCCATACTGATGAATGCAGACAGGAGGGTGGACTAATCAGCAGGAATGCAGGGCGATCAGGAAACAAGTGGACCGACGGCACCTGGGGTGAATTGCTAACCAGGAAAAAAAGAAAAATATTGTCAACACTGGCCAGAGTCTACGCACAAACAACCACAGTCGGCGTGCTAAGAGGCCAATGCCGTGTACTAGCATCTGCTATCGTCCATGCAATTTGAAGCAGGAGATGATGAATAGCTTAATTTACTTTACATTCATGCAGACGCAGAATAGCTTGCGCCATCGTTGGAGCGGCTTGACGTTAATGCCCAGCATAAATTGAATTTGAGCTGCTAGCTACAGCGTGCGCAGACTTTTGTCTTTTTGACGACGTTATGATACACAACACGGATTTAGACGAGGTGACGGATAGTGGGACGACGACAGACAAGTACAGAACGGTAGGCAGAGTATAGCATTCTACTCTACTGTAGCATTCACGTAATGCGGCTCGTCTCTGGGTCGTACGTTATCACTATTACGGCGTCTGCATAGCATCTGGTTGATTAGCGTTGCGTTGATCAAGACTAGGCAGTGTGTCGTGGTCGTCAGCATGCTTTTCGTGTGCACGCAGACGCTGCAGACTTACTATCAATGGCGTAGATATATAGAGCATTGTCGGGGAGCAGATCGAGAAGAACGACCAGAGCGGCGAGAATCGACGATGCAATGACCATGAACGTGGCAACAAGCCCTTCGTGACGGAGTTCCTTGTACAGGGACACGCTGAGACCACCGCGCACCACACGGCCCAGCACATAAATGTAGAGACCTGAAAGTGTGAGATTCGTGACGATGTCTGTGGTAAACTTGGCCAGTGTCCAGTAGGTGTTTGTCTTTGCCAGGCAAAACCCGTTTTTGTCGGTATGCATGGACAGGGCAAAGAAGCTAGAGGCGCCGACGACAAGCGTGGCAAGTATCAGCACCGCGCCTAGGTACAGCAGCCATCTGTGTCGCATCCATGCGTAATACACGCGGATAAACAGGATGGCAACGATGGAGGCCGTGCCCAGCGATACGGCGGCAGCATCCATCGCAAGATTTACGTCGCAATTGACGGACCCCGGCAGGGCGCAGTGCAGCAATACATAAGCGGACGTGGGGCAGCAGATCAGGTTTGGCACGGTGTTGAGTATGGGCACATACAACCGCGTGCCTCTAGTGTAGCGGCGTGCGTACAAAAGACCGACTCCTTTGTAAATGTTGTTCAGGAACGTCCAGAGCATCAAGGTAAGCAGAATAACAAACATTGCGTTTTGCGCGACTTCTGGCGCTGCCAGCAGCACGTAGCCCTGAAAAAAAGACATGGTCAACTTGGCGTGACCAGAACGACGTTGAAAGCCCGCGTTAGATGGGTGCAATACACGCCCGCGTACAGCTTGGGCGGGCAAATGCAAAAGACGTGGTTAAAGTAAGGACAGGCGGAAAGTTATGCGGCCTGCATTCTGTTGCGCATGACGAAGGGCAGCAATAAGAAAAGAACGGGAACTGAGCACAACAGCAAAGGGTGTGTGTACTGTACCACGACAGGCCCTTGGCCCAAAGTGATCACAACACAATGGTTGCTTGCCATGGTGGTACCTTGCTCGTTTGGCTGCTAAGCCAATTTGGCAAGGACAAATCCCATTTGAGGAGGACTATGGACACCTGCCTTGTCGTGTAGCAGACGTAGACATTTCCATCCCACACACTCGCCCTTGTCTCGTTTAGCGGGACGGCAAACAGTATGCGACACGAGTTTATCTGAGGCATGAATTAACTGATCAAACCGGCGAGAGCTGGTTGTACATGGTTTAATTGGGCGCAGGCAATCGTAAAGGTAAGTATCCTACGCCTAAACAGACGAGCCAGCACGCAACCGACAAAGTGTCGGCCGGGAAAACTTTTGATCTGAACAGGAGCGACCGAATAAGGCTATCGCTATGTGTCTGTCCCTTGAGCGGCACCAGATACGAAATGGCCGGCGTCACGATGTGAGAAGACCTTGGCGTGAGATGCTACATTTGAGAGCAGGTATAACCCGTTAGCGCGCAATGTTCCCCTGGAGAGAATGCACACAGTTCATATTGGCCGCAGTCGAAAGCTTTCATATCCGCTGCGTTTGCCACGCATCATATACACGATACAATGCCGGTTTACCCGCCGACCTTTGCGGAAAGGGTAATGGCGTCATGCTTTTGGTGCGAGTTTGCGCCGTACACGCACTAAACTGTGTTTTTCAGCGATCAAGCTCGTCGGGTTGCCGCCGCTGACCCTTGCAATGCTCAGCGGTCTACGTCACAGCCCTGCAGAGCTAATTTTAGCGCTTGATCGGCGTAGCATAACCGTATCTTGTTCTGCCTTGGTAAACTTTCACACTCAGTCAAGCATGTGGGCCAGCGTAGGCGCCATAGCTTACGCTGCGTCGCCACGCAAGCACGCGGCCAGTACAACCAGCGCAGCTTCGTCGCCGGAAATGCCGACAATATGGTAGACAGTCTCGGCGGACACTCTGTTCACGGTAATGTGGGCGAAACAATAAAGAAATGGCAATGTGGCGTGCTACCACAGCAGAAGGGTTTGGCCTCTGGCATTTCGGCCATGCTCATTCACGTGGACCACTGTGCCAAACAGTGCAGCGTATAAACCACGTAGCTTCTCCAATCTCCGCAGCATCTAGCTGTTCCGTTGCCCGACGTGCAATACTGCTTTGGGTGGCTTAAGCATTGGTGCATCTTGCGCTGATGGCCATCCGGCTAGACGGCGTGATGCCTATGGACGAGCCCTTTGCTCGCTCGCTGCCCATTCTGCTGTCATCATCACCGGCGCTCCACCGCGGCATACCTTGGCCCCGTAGCATCAGACTGGAAAGCAGAGGAGCACTGTGCTGTATATGCGTACGTGTGCAGTATGCACACGGTATGTCTCTGTCGCATCGCGTGCAACTGTGCCCATTTCGGCTTTGCCGAGCGTATCATTGTATGCAAGTGCACATCGAAGCGCTGTTTGTATTTCACTCTATTACTTGATTGTCGCTGTAAGTCTGTCTACTTACTGCTCTTCGGCGTCAGCGCTGCATACTTGACGCAACGACAACTCTACTGATGTCTTACCGCAACGCACGCTGCGCTCCTTTTGGTCAACGCCCTTTATCTCAAAGGCATCCGCAACGTCATCATGCATTCACACCTGACTATCCACCACTATAAAGAAGTGGTATAATTACCCGTCCAAACTTTTCAGACCACCGCACTTCTACTCACCATCCCGCACAGCAGTTGCCCTACAGATTACGCGCAAACACTTGCTTGTTTTGCTGCTGCACAAACGTATCATGACATCGTCACATTCTTTTACGGACGATTCTGACCTTTTCTGCAAGGCAAAGGCCACCTTTTCAACATACGAATGCCCATCATGTAAGAGACAGTTTAGACGTAGAGGGGAGGGCAAGGGCGTGGAAAAATTGGTGATACAACATATGCTGAAGGATCACTGTAGAACATCCACTGGTTACCAGCTTAGCTGCCCAGTTCCTGGTTGCAGCACCAAGTCGAAGAATGAAAGGATATTGAGAGAGCATATGGCAAGCGAAATACGAAAAGCAAACAAAAAGCACAAACTTTGCTGCTCGCCACCACCGTCACCTACATGGGCTCAGGAGCTCGAGGAGGCGGCGGATGCTGTCCAACCTTAGACGACGGCCGGTCCCTCGTGTGCGCCGTAGGGAAAGAGCGCGCAAAGGCGTGACAGCTCAACCCGGCGTCTACCCGCAAGGGCAGCGCTGAAAAGATATGTCGCTTATAAACGGTATCACTTGATAGCGTGGCCTACATACGAAGAAATTATGCAAAGAGAATGCTAACTGCTCCTTATCCCGGCTATGCGCGGCGCTGAGGCTTCTACAGCTACGCTGCTGCGTGCATACTGGTGGCGGAAATAGAAGAACGGTTGGATTAACATGTATGGATATGGTGATGGCAACAGCATTTACTAGTGACGGAAACAAGAGCTGCTTCGCACTCGCATATGCTGAAAAGGACGAGGCGAGCGCTTAATGCCCAGCGGCAGCAATAGCATTCATGTGATATACCCACAAGGTGGCGCCAGCCGCGCACACTAGCCCAAAATCGTTCATCGCGCATTCCCCTCCTTTGTGCTCGTCTTCGACCGAAAAAGAGTTGGCGTCACTAGTGGTGTCGAACACGACGAATGCGCCGTTTTTCATATTACCAGCCCAGAACCGGCCCAAAGCCACTCCGAGATAACAGAGCGCGCGCGTGTATACCGCTTGCCTTAGTTTTGCTCCGTCTAGACTATTCAGCTGCCAGCGCTGGCGACTGGTCCGGACAGTGTATTTCCCACGGGGACACACAGCGACAGACCTGTAACCCAGCGAGATAGAGCTATGCTGAGGCCTTTTCTGATGGCCATACACAACCATTTGTCCTTCAGAATTCTCCGCCGTACTCCAAAGTATACTCATATCTTTTGCCAGCACTTTTGAATGCCAGCGCGTGCTAGTGTCAAGGCGGTAACTTACGCCTACTATAATAGCGCCTTTTTTGATAAGGCAAAAAGGCGTGACCTGCCAAGACTGCCGTGTGATTTCCCTATTGCCGACCGTTATTCCATAGATAATGGGCTCGGTATCGTTGCAATATACTACCTCGTAAGCATGGCATTTTTCCTTGATGAAGCTCGGTGACCGTGATTTGCACAAGTTGTAAACATAGGCCGCAGACTTGGGCCTGCTATGTTTTTGGCAGAGCACCAGCCAGTTTCCGCGCAATGACTCAATTCGAAGCACATTTGTCCGGGTGCTGATCTTGTGTCCTGCCTTTTGTCCAGCCAAGCCCCACACATATATGCCATGCCCACTGGCGCATGCGTCCGACTTGCGCACCAAAAGCACAATATACTCGTCTCCGATGGCAGCCTCAGTGTCGTAGGACGTGCCTTTTCGATCAAGCACCGGCATGTCGTTGATCCAAAGCGAGCGAGCTTCGCCTGATGAGCCATGTGCGATAAAGAACACGCCCGCACCGATGACATGCAGCAGAGTTCCGTACATGCTTGTGGCGAGAATCTTGGCTTTAACATTACTTTGTGCGGCTTTGCCACATAGCGGTGTTACCCCTGTAAATCGACGAAGCGCTGGCTACCCTTGCAAGACGCATCGCGTT
>KZ992487.1:0-43098 GCA_003614735.1 Thamnocephalis sphaerospora | reverse complement strand
GAACCGGGCTACCGCCAAGACGTTCGCCAATCTCCTTGCCTCGGTCCACAATCCGTACCGGTAGGTGCCGGGCTATCAGTGTGAACGCGTGACGCGCATGAGCGCGCCATCGGATTCCCACCAGCGATGACGCGCGACCATCGCGTGTTTGCGCTGCAGGCGATGTCGAATCGACATGATCGGATCTTCCCGCGCCGGTTTTGCTAACTGCCATTTGGCGGCGCTCTATGTTGTCTACAGGGGCTGCAAGAGACTTGGCGCTAAAACTAAGCCCAAATAGCGCCTACCGAGTCTCTCCGGTTTACGCTTTCGTTTTCTCACCTATCCGCCACATCTACCTCTACTTTTGCTGCTCCACGCTCACCTATCGCCATGCCGCCCGCTAATTTCAACAATGGTGCCGCCAACGGTGCCGCCAACGGCGCTGCCGCGCTCAAATTCAAGGTCAACGCGCCGAACGTCCAGTACACGGATGACCACATTCTGTCCGAGTACACCTACCAGAACACGCGCATTGACCGTGACGCGAATGGCAATGTCACCGCCACGCCCACCGAGACAATCTACCACTTCAAGACTGAGGCCAAAGTGCCCAAGGTCGGGTGAGTAGTCGCGTGGCAGCGGGGAAAAGTTGATGTTGTGACACGCATGCTACCATAATTGCATTTGCTAACTGTATCTTGCGGTGTTTTCGTGCACAGCCTGATGATGGTCGGCTGGGGTGGCAACAACGGCTCCACCTTGACCGCTAGCATTGTTGCCAACCGTCGCAACGTGCAGTGGCGCACCAAGGAAGGTGTGCGTACGCCCAACTACTACGGCTCTGTGGTGCAGGCATCCACGCTCAAGCTGGGCGTTGATGCCAACGGCCAGGATGTGTACATCCCGTTCCGTGACATTCTGCCCATGGTCAACCCGAACGACCTGGTGCTCGGCGGCTGGGACATCAACTCGGCCAACATCGCCGACGCCATGGAGCGTGCCAAGGTGCTCGACTATGACCTGCAGCGCCAGCTGCGCGATGAGCTTGCTCAGTACAAGCCGCTGCCGTCCATCTACTATCCGGACTTTATTGCGGCCAACCAGGAAGATCGCGCCGACAACGTGCTGCCTGGCACCAAGGCCGAGCATCTGGAGCGCATCCGTGCGGACATTCGCGAGTTCCGCCGTGCCAACGATCTGGACCGCGTGGTGATCATTTGGACCGCCAACACCGAGCGCTTTGCCAGCGTTTTGCCGGGCATCAACGACACGGCCGACAATCTGCTGCGCGCCGTCGAGGCCGGTCACGAGGAGGTGGCGCCGTCCACGGTCTTTGCGCTGGCTGCCATCCTTGAGGGCACGCCGTTCATCAACGGCAGTCCGCAAAACACATTTGTGCCAGGCGTGGTGGAGCTGGCCGAGCGCAAGCGCGTGCACATTGGCGGCGACGACTTTAAGAGCGGCCAGACCAAGATGAAGTCGGTGCTGGTTGACTTTTTGGTGAATGCCGGCATCAAGCCCGTCGGCATCACCAGCTACAACCATCTCGGCAACAACGACGGCAAGAACCTGTCGGCGCCGCAGCAGTTCCGTTCCAAGGAGATCTCAAAGTCCAACGTGGTGGACGATATGGTGGCTGCCAACCACCTGCTCTACCGCAAGGGCGAGCACCCGGACCACGTTGTCGTCATCAAGTACGTGCCGGCCGTGGGCGACTCCAAGCGCGCGCTGGACGAGTATGTCAGCGAGATTTTCATGGGTGGCCGCAACACCATCTCGCTGTACAACACGTGCGAGGACTCGCTGCTGGCCTCGCCGCTCATCATCGACCTGGTGCTAGTCACCGAGCTGATGACGCGCGTGCAGTTCCGCACCGGCGAGATGGCCGAGTACGCGCCCTTCCACTCGGTGCTGTCCATTCTCTCGTACATGCTCAAGGCGCCCATGGTCCCCAACGGCACTCCGGTGGTGAATGCGCTCAGCAAGCAGCGTACGGCCATGGAAAACGTGTTCCGCGCGTTTGTCGGTTTGCCGCCGCAGAACGAGATGCTGCTGGAGCACAAGGCGTTCCACTAACCGCTTCCAGCAAGTGGACCTTATACGCTGCTGTACCTTGCGTTATCCCATGCCTGCTGCGTCCACTGGCGGCCAGTGCCAGATTAAACCTTGCGTCCAGCATTTATTCGTGTTCTCGTGTGAGCTAGCAGTATGCAGGTGGCATGCTAAAAGGCCTTGTAGGAGCCAGCTGTGGATATCCACCGGCTCTGCTGGCTAGGATGGCGCATGTAAACCTGTTGTGATATTGTAGAACGTGGCACACACACGCTCACTCTCACTACGCCACGCTTGCCGCAATTCTTGCCACGTCATCCACCTGTCGCCCGGTTTATAAGCTCGCCTGCTCCGCTCTATGCTGTCCTCGGCCCTCCACACCGCTTCCACCGCTTCCCGTGTCGCACGCAATATCCGCCTACGGCCAACTCATCCACGCTTTGCTGGCATCGCTCTACGCCACTACACCGTTCCAGCACTTGCACGCGCCAGCAGCAGCAGCAGCAGCACCTCCCTGCCGCTTCGTCTTGCACCAGGCTTCCTTCGCGCAGTCACCGTGCTACCGCGCACCTACGCCACCATGACTATCGGCAGTAATCCCAACCCCATCTCACACTACTATGCCGACCAAAAGGCACCCATCTGCCCGCTCGTCATTCGCGAGCACTTTGATACGCTGACGGACCGCGAGAAGCGGTATGCGCACCACATTGCGCGCGCATCCTGGCTGGGCGCGCGTGTAATTCTGGAGCAGACCACTCCGCATAGCAGTGCACTGTTTGATCTGCTGCGCACTGTGTTCAGCGCCTCTGCAGAGCAGCCACGCCAGCTGGCCGACCTGGCTGCGCTTCGCAGTGCCGCTGAGCTTGACGAGGATGCGTTCGAGTCGGCGCTCGAGTACACGGTTCAGGTCTTGTCCAACCTTGCCAACTTCAAGTCGTTTGGCGATGTCAAGTTTGTGCCGCGTCTGTCGCGTGATGCGTTCCGCCGACTGGTGGCGGCCAGTCCGCGTCATGCCGAGGCGCTGCCGCTGTTTGACAAGTTGGCCGATGAGATCTACAGCGTGACGCCAGCCGCCGGAACGCTGCTCGGCTATCCGGATGAGGGTCACATCACGCACTATTACTCGCCCAATGTGACCAAGGACGACATCAAGGTGGTGCAGTCCTTTTGCGAGTCACGCCAGATGGATCCGCTCAACACCAGGCTGTTCAAACAGGACGATGGCACACTGGTGCTGCGTATTGCCTCCAGCCAGCACGATGCTGAGCCGGAGCGCCATACCTACGACGGCCGCACCATCCTGCTTGCCTACGGCGACTACCATCAGCAGATGGCGGCTGTCGCCGCAGAGCTGCGCATTGCCGGCGAAAACGCGGCCAACGACCACCAGCGCCGCATGATGGAGCACTATGTGCGCCACTTCACCACCGGTTCCATCGATGAACATAAAGACTCGCAGCGCGAGTGGATCCGCGACGTTGGCCCGGTGGTAGAGTCCAACATTGGCTTTGTCGAGTCGTATCGCGATCCGGCCGGTGTGCGCGCCGAGTGGGAGGGCTTTGTCGCGGTCGTCAACAAGGAGATGACGCGCAAGTTTGAGCAGCTGGTGAATGCTGCGCCGGCGTTCATTCCAAAGCTGCCATGGGGCCCAGACTTTGAAAAGGACAAGTTCCACAAGCCGGACTTTACCTCGCTCGAGGTGCTCACCTTTGCCACTGGCGGTGTGCCCGCTGGTATCAATATTCCCAACTACGACGACATTCGCCAGACCTTTGGCTTCAAGAATGTGTCGCTGGGCAACGTGCTTAACGCCAAGGCGCCCAAGGAAGTGCTGCCGTTCCTCAGTGATGCCGACCGCGAGCTCTTTGAGAAGCTGCGCGGCCCCGCATTCGAGGTGCAGGTGGGCATTCACGAGCTGCTCGGTCACGGCACCGGCAAGCTGCTGCAGGAGGATAAGGACGGTCAGACCAACTTTCCGCGCGACAACCCGCCTACCAATCCGCTCACAGGCCGTCCGGTCGAACACTGGTATGGGCCGGGCGAGACCTGGGGCTCGCGCTTCAAGGCCATCGCTGCCTCTTACGAAGAGTGCCGCGCCGAGTCGGTGGCCATGTTCCTCTCTACCGACACGGACATGCTCGCCATTTTCGGGCACACAGACAAGACACCCGAGGAGGGTCTAGCTGAGGACATCATGTACGTTGGCTGGCTGCAGATGTGCCGTGCCGGTCTGGTCGGACTGGAATTCTACGACCCCGAAGCGCGCAAGTGGGGCCAGGCCCACGTGCAGGCCCGCTATGCCATCACTCGCGTGCTGCTGGACGCCGGTGAAGGTCTTGTCACCATTGGCCCGCACGGCGATGCCGGCGATGACCTGCGTGTCACGCTGGATCGCAGCAAGATCCGCAGTGTCGGTCTGCCCGCCATTGGCCGGTTCCTCACGCAGCTGCAGGTCTACAAGGCGACCGGCGATGCTGAGGGCGGCAAGGCGCTGTACGATCGTGTCACAGCCGTGCCAGATGAATGGCTGCCGTACCGCAAGATCGTTCTGGCCAAGAAGCAGCCGCGCAAGCTGCTGCTGCAGGCAAACACTTTTCTGGAGAACGACAACGTGGTGCTCAAGGAGTACTCGGCCGATCTGCCCGGCTTCATTCAGTCGTATCTGGACCGCGACATTTAAGCCGCAACATTGATGTGCCACAGGACTAGCGCCTGTTTTTGTCTACCTGGCTGCGATAAAATACGTGGAAATTTTGCATAGGCAGTGGAACTGAACAATTGGCGATGTAATATGGCATGCTGTCGAGTGGAGCCTGGCGCAATCGCAGTCACCGCCATTGCCACCAGTGTAAAGGGCACAACAGTGGAAGTGTCAGATCATCACTATATGCCTATTCAATGCAATTTAGCGCACGCTAGCACCAGTAGGCTGCAATGGCTACCGCTTTGCTTGGCCCAAAGGAAATGTGATGGCGCGACCGACAAGGCTCATCTTCTTCATCGAACGTGCAACGAATGATGCGCTTTTAACCGGCTGCATCGGTAAATTGTCTGGCGGTACTTTTGATTGTACGCGCTTTGATGCCGGGCTTTTGCTGTAGTCCACCAACGTAACACTCTGACCATCACGAAATAACGCGGCTGTTGGCGATGACACTTGCTCGGCGTAGATGGATATTTTCGGAATAGACACTGCCTGTGCGCTTTCTGTGTTTTCGTCGGTCATCTTCGCCCACTGATTGTCCAGCGGATAGAGACCGCTGTGTTTCCAACAACTAAGATGCACGCGTTGCACTGTAGAACCGTCCTCCAGGCTCTGCAACACGGTAACGTTATTTGCCCGAGTTGCAGCCAACATATTGCGGGACACTATTGGCTGTAGATCAAAGAGTGCTGCGTTTTTTGACCATTTCGTTTCCATCTCAATCGGCTCTTGATTGTCGGTTAATTCCAGCAGCACTAGGCTGCTGGTGGACGGACTTTCACCGTTGAAATCTGACCACAAAACAAATCGTTTGTCGTCGATGCGTTGCGCCTTGACATCTGTTCCGCTCATCATCTTCACCGCACTCGAGGCTTTGTTGTAGAACACTCCCGGCCGACTGGGCACGATTTCCCAGAGATTGCAGATGAGAGTAGCTTGCTTGGCCGTAGTCGCTGCACGATGCGCGCAAATGATGTGCGCGCAGGTGTTTGTGGCCCGCTGGATGCAGCAGTATGTCTTGTTCCCCAAAATATCCTGGCAGATGGTGCGCTTGTTGAGATTGCACAGCACCGTCTGATACTGGTGGGTCCTGGGAGTAAGGTAGTACTGCGCTACGAGCCAGCTGCGATATATACTAACGCTGGTTATCTGCCGCTTTTGGATGATCACGTTTGGCTGTATGTGAAGCCCATTGAAATGCCAGCTGCACAGCGAGGATATGCGAGAAACCGATCGATCCGCATTGAGCTCTGCAATCCTAACAATCAGATACATGTCGGACCACCAGATGCCTTCAATCTTTACATTATTGGTCGCCATGTTGCCCCAGTTTATCTGCTCCAGAACCCATATCGGTAATTCTCCTGGCTTTCGAATCCACTGAGATGCAACCACGGTGCTTTTTGGAGATGTCTCTCTGGGTGTGAGCAAAATGCTTTGGAGGCGACTGCCAGGCAAGCCGGTTTTTACACCAAGACTACGAGACTTGACGCCGTTGGGCTTGTATATCTTGTATTTTCCTGTGCGCCAACGGTATTCAGTGGACCGGCGACAGCAATAGGCGTGAAACCAATCGATTTCGTATCGCTGACGTAAGCTCAATGGCTCGCTAACAGCGACAGTGCCAATAGACTCAACGTCACTGCTACTGCTGGCCTTGCTGTGTGCTTTGCGGTTGACATTGCGTACGGAGACGCTACGAACGCTGTCGGTGCTCGCCTCATCGACCTCGCCATGCACGCTTCCATTCTTGCTGTCCATCTTCTGTTTTCGCAAATGCCAATTCCGCCACCTATACTCATTGACGTCGTGGTGCGGAAACTGCGCCTCAAAATACCGCCGCCATAGTTTGTTTCGGCCAGATACGTGCTTGTGACACTTTCTAGAGGTGCAAGAG
The DNA here is from genome assembly GCA_003614735.1 of Thamnocephalis sphaerospora. Classification (NCBI taxonomy): domain Eukaryota; kingdom Fungi; phylum Zoopagomycota; class Zoopagomycetes; order Zoopagales; family Sigmoideomycetaceae; genus Thamnocephalis; species Thamnocephalis sphaerospora. Next base: position 36,460 of record KZ992487.1, on the reverse strand, counting down.
AGCCGCACTAGAGTCGCTTCATCGACAATCAATTCAATAAGATGATCAAGTATTTCGTTTGGCAGGTACTGCATGGCAGCGTGGAACAGCGCTTTGCTTCGTGTGCCCTCTACAGCAGGGTGGACAGAACTGAAGGATAAAGCAGTCGCCGCCTTGTTTTTGAGATTCCTACCACTCTGCGCGGTCAACGTAGAGAGAATACTAAAACCAGGTAGTGAGGCTCGAGGTGCGCAAGAGTACAGGACAAGGCAATGCGAGTGCGATAGAAAGGATGCCGGTGCACCGAGCATTTGTCATACGGACAAAGGCGTTGAGCAGGCTTGCCCGCTCGCCGTTGACTGCCTGCATGCTCCCGTTGGATGAACAAAAGGCAGCCTTTTATCCAATAGCAGCATGGCTATTCTGGCACAGCTTCGTTCTACAAATAGCGACATTACGCCTTGCCAGCTTGCACCTCGCGCCTCGCAATGTCTTTAGGGCGCGAGTCGTAAAACAGGTAGTTGGCGGTGCGCTCGATCGCGTACGAAACGCCAAAGTCAAGCACCACGGCGGCCGTAAGCCGTTCAGAGAAGCCACGCGGGAACGGCACCAGCTGCAGCCAGTTGTTCATATCCGGCAGCACCTCGGCAGCACCGCACAGCGCGATGCCGCCCACTACAACCAGTCCGTTGTAAAGGGTCTTGTTTTCGCGGAGGCTTTCGCGGAATGGGTGGCCCTGATAGTTGATGGCAAAGGTCGACACCTGCATCGAAAGCGAGATCAGGTAGATGGCCGAGTTGAGCAGCGTCGGCTCAAACTCTCCGTCCAGATCAACCTTGCCCTGCCTGAGGTAAGCAATACACCATGGTAAGTATCTAGCGTGGGCGCAAAAAGCGTCATGGCACAATATGCCTCACTAAGCATACACGTACTTTTCGTAGGACTTGGACAAACCAAGTACATACACAAGAGAGGCAATGTGCACCGCAAACTGGCCGAGCAGCGACGACATGAGATACCAGCTGAAAATGTTGGTCTGTGGCCGCTTTTCCGAAAGCGACTCGAGCGGCTTGGCACGCGAGATACACAGGAAGCAAACGGCCATCATCATGCCAGAAATGGTCACCTGCCAGTCGCCATACTTGATGCCGTCCAGATACAGCACACTGAGGCTGAACGCTGAGATGAGACAGTTGAGCGCGAGGATCTTGTACATCTGCAGTGTGGCCACGAGCGTGCACCGGCCCTGCCGGATAATATTGCAGACTGTAGCAAGTACGGATCATGGCAACGTCAGCGACCAAACAGCAGCAACGCGCATCGCCACGCTACATACTCGACATGACCGTCGACAGCTTAGAAGTGAAGGGTGCGGCCACTGACGCATCGCCCAGCTTGATGGTGGGTGCCTCATCGTCCAAATCGCCCAACAGACCCTCGGCCATGGAGGAAGCGTTTTGCTAGATTGCCACATTGCAAAGTTACATTAGCACTCGACCCTTTCTTCTTGCATCTATGCTTTTCGCCTACCATGCGCTGCTGCGCTGCCGCTTGCGCCCGAGCACGCGGGTCCTGCAGTGGGACCGCCGTTAGCTGCTTTGATCCATTGTAAAACCGCATGCCTGCGACGTACCTGCATGTTTGCATTCTGTTGCAGCTGAGCATTCGGGTAGAGATGTGCAATAGCCGGTGGTGGTGGCGGGCGTGGCATGTTGAAGCGCTCTGCCATTTTACACTGCTGCTCGTACATCTGCTTGAAGCGTTCGATACGCTGCTTTTTGGCAATACGCTCCAGGTCCTCCGGCTTTCCGTCCAGCAGAGCCACGCCAACGTGCGATTGCTTGAGCGCGCCCACATCATTGGTACCGTCGCCGCACATCAGCGTCGTGTATCCTTGTGCCTTCATGCTGGTGAGAATGTACTCCTGCAGCGCGCATGCACAAGCGTCTGCGTCAGCAAGTGCCTATTACCGCCAAGAACGGGTCGACAGCAATCTGGAGCTGTGCCATACCTTTTGGCCAGGAGAAACGCGCGCGTAGACCCACGCACGCGACAGCAGATCACGCATAATCGGCTGACCCTGGATGATGCGAATCGCACCACCCGTCAGACAGAGATCGTAGTCCTTCACCGAGGCAACATCCAGTCCGGCTGATCCGTCCGCCGGCACCGGGATGCGATGCGAGTCGTCAATGGCACGCCAGGCGAGTGTCTCGCCGGTCTCATCGTCTTCATCCTTGTCCAGAATCAGCACGTTGCGCTCGACAATGTCCAGCTCCTTTGCCACATGGCAGGCAGTGAGCGGGTTATCGCCGGTAATCATGACGACACGATGTGCCGACTTGTTCAGCATGTCAACGGCCTTTTTCGAGTCTTCCTTGAGCGGGCAATGGAACACGAGGAATCCAGCAAACGTCAGTCCGCTCTCCACCGATTCGCGCATCACATTGTTCACCTAACAGGGTGCAAGTTAGTCGCTGACGTGTCGTGCGTGTCTGCTCGACATACTTACATCGCCCGTCGACTCCATGAGCTTAAAGCCAAGTGCAAGCACGCGCGAACCGCGGCGTGTAAAGTACTTGTAGGTATCCTCGTAGAAGCTCGGCACGTTGGTATACATGTGCTGCAGCGTTTCTGGTGCACCCTTTACGGCAGCAAACAGCACGCCCTTGCGATCCGAAATACTAGAAAGTGTCGCCATCCGTTTCAGCGCAGAGCTAAACTGGAAACGACGGCGGATCTTGAGCGAACGTTGCCCGCCCGCGGCAGCCGCATCCTTATGCGAGACCGTATCTAATATTGTGAGAGGAAGATCAGCGTACTGGGAGCTTGGCATGGCATCCTGCACGTCCACAGCATGCCTACCTTTGTCCAACTTCCAATGGATCGCCTCCAGCGTAGCCTTTTCCATCGGGTCACCAATAATATCCTTATCCAGCTGCACTAGCGCCTGAGCAGCAGCCAGAACCATGATGGTGTTGTGCGGTGTGTCGGTAGCAGCGATAAGTGCTTTGGGCTCATCACTAGACAAAGACCGCCAGATTAGCAAACGCACGGTGTGTCATCGGTTCATGGCCAACCATACTCACCCAATACCGCCAACGCCTTCCACCACCAGGTTCTCGCCAGTCAACGTGCCGGTTTTGTCAAAGCAGCAAATATCCACTTTGCCGGCGAATGGAATGCGGAACGGCTCGGTGCAATAGATAGCTACACGGACAACATGAGTTTTCTGTTCGCAGCACATGGCGTCACGGCAGCGCGATGCGTACCATACTTGGAAAGCGCAATCAACGAAGTGTTTACGGCCAGCGACAATTCCATAGGCAGCTCCGGCGGAACCACAGAGGTAACGATCATAATACAGTCCAGCACCAGCTTAGAGCGCTTGCGATCCTCATTCTGTGAGCCTAAAGGCGGTGTGTCGCCCGTGTAAGCAAACATCACGATTATTGCACACTTTCATCGCACATATCGCGACTTGCCGATGACCCAGACGTAGCCGGCAGCGATAATGGCGAAAATGAGCAAGAAGCCGATAAAGAGAAAGGCCTCCATGTTGTTTGCTGACACATGCTCCGTATTGAACACCATGGTGCGCACAAGCTTGCCCTGCGACGTGCCAAAGCCAGTGCGCAGCACGTACGCGATGCAACCACCGTCTGGCGTGCTCCACCGGCTGCCGGTCGTTGGCGGATTCACCTGCAGCACCTTTGTGCCGCCAAACAGCGTGTGCACCCTGTCGTTACCGTTGGCATCTAGGACCTCATGCGACTCGCGCAGTACAATCGACTCTTTGCCCTGCGGCGTCGACTCGCCGGAAAGCATGGCCTCGTTCACAATGCAGGCGCCGTCCAGCAGTAGCATGTCGCACGGAATTGCCATATCGCCCTCCGAGCGCACTAGCATCCGTTCGGCCACGCGTGAGCATGCACTACATTTCGACCACATGCCAGCACACGCCAGACTCACCGATAGAGCACACGTCACCAGGCAGCAGCTCATCCGAGTTGATCTGAACCCAGCGCTCGCGACGGTACACGTTGATCTTGAACGGCGTAAGCGAAAAAGTGCGAAACTCCTTGAGTGTGCGAAGTCGCTACATGGAACGGAACGCCAAGTGCGTTAGTCCATCTCTGACTCGACAACGTGCCCCATTCCTCCTTCAATCTACCTGTGTGACGACAGTCGACTCAAAGCCGACAAGCATGACAAGGGTGAACATGGAATAGTACCAGTACTCGTCCAGACACCATAGGCCAACACAAAACACCTGAAAGACGAAAAAGGGTGCTACGGCGTGCTCTTTGAACAGTTCCTGGAAGGTGGGCAGCGGAATGTCGAATCTGTTGCGCGGCCAAGTTAGAGGATGGCATCCTGTAGCTGCCTGGCCACGGTGCCCGATACCTACCGGTTGTGTCCGTAGGTCTCGGTAGCATGCTCCAGCACGCTGGCGGTGTGAAGACCCTTGGCGCGCTGCATTTCGCCCATAGTGATGCCCCCATCGGCAGGGTAGGTGATCTTGCGGAACATTTTGCGATCCGAATCGTAAATGTACTTTTTCTGATGCAGCAAAAAGTACACTTCGTTCTACGCGTAGCATCGGACCGTTAGCTTGACTGCATCACCACCCGCTGCTGCACCGCGCCGTCAACATCACCAGCAACCGCTTCACGATGTAATCACCTTAGTGTGCTCGATGTTGCAAAGAGTACCTTTGCCTTTGTGTGCCACCGGGACAATACGCATCACATTGGCCTTGGTAACGTCCGGCTCCTAAGTAGCGCCAAGCACATCAGTTGCTATGCCGCTGCAACGCTACACCACGCTCAGGCCACCACGTACGCTGACACACGTCATGCGCACACGCGCTGTGACGCTCCATTGCGCCACCAGAAATGTAAGCAGGTTGATGGTGATCAGTCCGCCCAGGGTCAAAAAGGTCCATTCCTCCGAGCCGAGAAACTGCTCGTAGGCGCTCACGTAGACAGAGAGCCAGATGGGATAGAGCGGAAGGAACAGCACCACATAGAGATGCAGGTTGCCAGGCAACCGACGATGTGTGGACGCTGCCACAATCGATTTCGAGTCGACCAGACTGCGCAGCCAAGACAAATGGACGCAGTGCGCGTGTGTTAGTACTCGTGGCCGCCGACCACACCAGAACAATAGCTCCTCCAGCTGCGCCCGTCACTGCAGCTGCGGCAGTGGCTGCGGCAGCCACCAGTTGACCAGCAGCCCCGCCATGTACTCACGTCTGCATGGTGACAGCGCGCGCGCCGAATCGTGTCGTCCCTTTCGTCGCCAAACTCAAGAGAATACACTCAGCAGCAGCCTAGCGTGGTGATCAGACTGGCTTCCGCAGCAGTAGGCAATCGACGCGTGTATTGCTTGGATGCTGGCAAAAGTGTTGTTGAAGAAAGAGGCGGGTGTGTGTGAGTGTATGCTGCAGTGGCGCACATCCAAGACAACTGTAGGCGAAGCAGACGGATGAGCCAAGACAATGTGCCAATGAACAACCACCACACCAGCGACGCAACCATTGACGAAAAACAACAACACCAATCATCTCACTCGCGCCCAGTATACCCGCTCTTCTCCTCCTTTCCAACGGCGCAGTCCACGGTAGACTACGCAGTCGAGTGCTTGGATCTTACGGTGAGAATGTGCCTGCGCAAGCTGCGCATGTCGGCAATGGTCACGGCTTACCGGCGTGTCATGTACAGCGGACACACTCCATTCCACCATGGCTGACAAGGTAGGCGAGCCTGACAAGCTAAAGCGAGGTAAAGGAGGCAGCACAGCCACTGACGCAGTGTATATGCCATCAGGGACGGCGTGGACGCGGTGGCGGTCGCGGTGGCGGTCGCGGTGGACACGGTGGCGCTGGTGGCGAGCGGCCCAAGAAGGAGGCTATTCTGGACCTGACAAAGTACATGGACACGCAAGTGCGCATCAAGTTTACGGGCGGCCGTGAAGGTGAGCGCGTCCGGCGTACTTGCCAATGTACTTGCCGTGACTGACGACTGTGCGTCAGTGGTGGGTGTGCTCAAGGGCCACGATGCACTGCTGAACCTGGTTCTGGACGAGGCACACGAATACCTGCGCGGTACGTGGTGTATAAATGCGCATATAGCCGCCACAGGGAATGGATGCTAATGTAAACGACGCGTTATGTTGACGTAGATCCGGACAATCACCTCCGGCTGCTGGATGAAACGCGTTCGCTCGGCCTGGTTGTGTGCCGCGGTACTGCCGTCACGCTGCTCTCGCCGGTCGATGGTTCCGAGGAGGTGGCCAATCCGTTCTTGACGGAGGGATAGCCGACATGCTCAGAGCTGCTGCCGCTGCTGCTGCTGCTGCTGCCGCTGCCTACTGTATTGTGCACTGAATAAATCTCAGGGCGCCCACTCGATTTGGCGTGTGAGGTGGCGCTGCCATGGTGCATGTCACCGCTTTTCTTTCCAACTGCCCTCGCATGACCGCCTAGCCTCATGGACCCGAGCACACGGCGGCGGCTGCCCGGTCGGCCTAGCCGGTCTACCACCGGCGTTCCTACGCTGGTGGAGATCTGCCAGGCGGTACTGCGCGTCAACGTCCACGGTAAACTGCTACGCCTGTTCTCGGTTGTACGCGGAAACTGAAGCATGCTCATGCATCCGCAGCATTGACCGAACTGGGCGACATTCCGTATGAACTGGTCGAGCCGGTGCTGGTGCGCTGTAATGCAGAACAGCTGCTTGACCTGGAGGATGCCAATCCGGTGGGTGCTATTGTCTCAGGATGAGCAGCGTTGCCGGGACCGACTGGCACGGTTAGACGGTCGACAGCTAACGCGGCCAGCGCGCATGTGATAGGAGGTGATCGATAGGACGCAAGGTGCGTTCAGCATAGGCATGCTGGTGGCGTCTGTAGTGCTGACGCCACACTCAAAGCGCTTTGGGAGGGTCTAGTGGCGCAAGCGTATCCAACGGCAGCCCATGCGCTGCGTACGCGGGAAACACCGCCCTGCTGGCGCAAAGTGTATCTGGTAGGAGCGATCGACAGTGTGTGCAGGCGTCGCATGCTGCTGACTGCTGGAATAGCGCCGCAAGCAGCACGAGCAGGAGAAGATGGACCGATTGCGAATGCGCTTTGAGCGGCGCCAGCAGGAGCAGCAGCGCGAAGCGGCGGAGCGGGTGCGCACCCAGACAACTTTGGCCCCATCATACGCTGCTGCCGGTCACTCGCTTGCGCCTAGTGTTCGGCGTGCAGATACACGTGCGTGCAAGGGCAATGATGACGGCTGTGCAGTATACGCGCCAGGCTAATGTATCGCGTATAGATCGGCTATCTGTTGTTCAACGACTACGTCAGCAGTCGGCTCGCTCGTAAGTACGCGCGGTGAGTAATGCGTCCACATGCTATCGATGCTAATGGCACTGCAACGGCAACAGCAATACTGAGCGCGTAATGCAGCCGGCTTACCGACGACCTGCACCAAGTGTACGCTCGCCGCCACTACCAATGTTGTCGCCAGCAGCAGCACCATCATCATCATCATCATCATCATCATCATCGTTATCGGCACGATCATATGCTGCAAGAAGGGGACATCGAGTGCCGACCACGGCCTGTTCGCCTATCTTGCCCGTTACAGGGCACTATCGCAGCAAGGGCTGCTATACAAAGAGTAACATTTCGTCTTCGTCACCCTCCCCGCCACATGGCAGCCCGCGTAACATTGATGCCAGCGAGCTTGCGCACTCGGACGTGGAGCCGGAATCCGAGACGATGCCAATGACGCCCACGATTCGAACACGCATCGAGTCTACACGCGTCGTTGGAAAAGCACCTGTCATCCGAATACGCCGCAATCCCTCTCTCAATGGTGCTGGCCATGCAACGCTCGGAAAGCGAAAGGCCGATGCAAACTTGGCGACACACTCGTCGCACAAGCAGCGCTCCAGCAGCGATACACACACGCCAGACAAGGCAGCAGCAGACTTTTTTGCCATCGTAAGTGGTCGCGACATACGCGTTGATGCACCATTATCGCTCACCAGCGCATTCTGACTACCAACACTGGCACACAGCTGGCACATGCATCGGCCACACAGGCATCGCCAAAGACAACACTGCGTCCGCCCTGATAGCCAAGCACACGAAAATAAAACGCAGACACTGGTGATTGCATTTGTGCATTTGTTTTATTTATACATGTACACAATGCGGCCGTATCTAGCAACGTTGGGGCAAAAGGCAGGCAACAGCGCAGTGGTTAGCACAACGAACCGAGGTGCAGACGAAGCGAGCAACACCACGACAGGCATGCGCACATGGGCTCAGATAAAGAAGATTTCCCAATGAGCGTATCAACAAGGTGGCCGTAGCCGCCTATTCTGATGTCCCTAACTCAAAGTTGTTCATCATAGCGTGCACGCATCCATGCTTGGCCAGCAGCGCAGCATCGATGGCAGGACTCACCGTGTGGCGAAAAAGACGAGCAATAGTGTGTATGCTACAGAAGGAGAAGGAAAGAGTGGCGACGTGTACGTGTGCGTGTGCAAGGGTCCTACGCTGTTCTCATTAAATAGTGCAGCGCGAAAATTTGCTGATCGAAAACTGTTCTACGCGAAACTGGCACTTTACTGGCAATCACGCCAAACATCGGAGCAAAGAAGGCCATTGGCGCACATGCACGCCGTATGGGCAGTATGCTGGTGCATGCAAGTGGCCAATATGGCGGTGTCGTCATAGGCTCTGTGCGGGCTTGATCCTAGCACGCTTTGCTGCATACTGCCGCGCAACCATCGCCGGCCGCACGGTAGCGGGCTTGCAACCGCCGGCGGACCACGCGTGCGACTCCGTCTGTCCGACCGCCACATTCATATGCTGCACAGGGGGTCAGCTCTCCTGGCCGACCCACTGGCCAGTGCCGTGCGTGTGCTCGCCGCCAGGCGTGTAACGAGCGTGACCACCACGTCATTAGCAACGGCGTGTTGATACTTGCTGCTGCCGTCCTTTTCCTCACCACTCATCTCTAGCATCAGCACCGCGCCAGCCACCTTTTCCTCGTGCTTTGCTCAACGTTTCGGGCGCACGTCTCGTCGCTTTCTCGTCCCGCCACCGCCTGCTTGCTCTGCCCCGGACCCTGCAACATCTGCCTGCTTGCGCAACGTCTTAGCCAGCACCGCCACGTACATTCTGCATACCCACCTTACCGCGTGACTGTCGCCAGATGACTTTCCAGACTATTGCCCGCCATGTCGATGACACGCTGGAGAACCAGGACTGGGTATGTGCACGCTTGTAACCGACGCCGCAGACCGGCGGCTGCAGCTTTGGTGGCCACAAGCCTTTGCGCTCGATGCGAATCGCCGTCTTTGAGCCTGTGGAGCCTGGTTTGTCTCGCGAATAGCGCCATGTACCCTGCTGACCGGCCTCTTGCACTATGCATCACCATCGGCTATCGTCGCTGTGCGCCTACGCCGTATAGTTCACTCTGAACAAACTGCTCAAAGCGGATCTGATCGCTCTCTGCCAGGAACGCGGTGCGTTTCCTGCCTGCCATCCTGGCTTGCAGCAGACTAATGGCGCTCTCGCTTTCACAGGACTGCCAACCAACGGCACCAAGGAAGAGCTTATCCAGCTGCTGATGACCTGGGTAGGCATACTGTCGAGTGCATGCAGCTGCCAAATAGAAGCTCACCCACGACTGCACGCGATAGAAAATCAGCTTCCAGCCTGTGCCGGCGCCCGGCACACCCAAGCTGGTGGCCGTAGAACCCACCGAGCCAGTCAAGCAGGCGCCGGTCAACTCGGTTCAGCTCAGCCGCATGCTCATAGACGACAGTGACCGCGACGAAATCGGCGAAATTGCCTACGACCAGCTGACCTATGGGCGCAAGCTTGGCTCGGGTGGCTTCAAGGATTGCTTTGCTGGCAATTATCTGGGTGTAGGTAGCGCATGAGCGAGTAATATGGCGCTGTCGAGAATGCAAGTGTACACGTATGCTCACAAGTCAGCTACACACTGGCCGGCCATCGTAGAAACCGGTGGCCATTGGCGAGATTCGTGTGGGTGAATTTAGCAGGGAGGATTTTATGGAAATCAAGCACGAAATCAGTGTGCTCAAGTAAGCAAGCATTCTGCATTACCGTTAGCAGTGCCCAACGGTCACTGAGACGCATTCGCATCTACAGGCAACTGCGTCACGACAACATTGTCCGCTTCATTGGCGTCTGCACCAGTACCAAGCATCTGTGCATCGTGACGGAACTGTGCGAGAACGGTGACCTGTACGATTACATGCGGCGCGCACGGAAGCCGTCCTTTGGACAGCAGGTACGTCGTCAAAGCAGCAGACCTGCGGTACATTGCTGACAGCTGTATGCTTTGCTGCGTAGGTGATCTACATGCACGACATTGCGTTTGGTGTCTCCTACCTGCACACGCGCCGCCCCAGCATCATCCACCGTGATCTTAAATCCATGAACATTCTGGTGCGTGTTTGTGGACAATTGAGCGTCGTGTGCTGTTGTGCTCACACAGCACCGCCTTTGCAGATCAGCGCCGATGAACGTGCCAAGATCAACGACTTTGGCCTGGCACGTATCCGTCCGCGTGCCAACACGCTGATGCACACACAGTGTGGCACGCCCAACTGGCAAGGTAGGTCGATACCAGCATCATCTTTCTTCCTGCTACGCCCGAGTCACCGTCTAATCTATTATGCAATGGTCGTATAGCGCCCGAGTTTTGGACGCCCAACCCTAGCTACACCGAAAAGGTAAGACGACGCTGCAAAGACGCATGTGTGACATTGTGCTGACGCTGTGCTTGCCAATGTATTTGCATGTTCACAATAGGTGGATGTAAGTACCAGCAATGCTGTATTTTGACCTCGCCACAGGTTGCTCACATGTGGATTATCCTTGTTCATGCAGGTCTACGCTTGTGGTTTAATCTTTTGGGAGATTCTGCAGTGGGCAGCGGAGCCCTTCCCGTACCACAACCTGACCGAGCATCAGCTCTTTGTGCAGGGTAAGCGTTGCTGGTGCGGCTATCGACTGCTGATGATCCGGATGACTGATGCATCCTGCTGTTCTAGTGCGCGACCGAAACCATCGGCCGTCCATGGTCAAGTTGAAGACGATGTATCCGCCCTCGCTGCTTGAGCTGATCGAGGAGATGTGGCATCAAGATCCGACCAAGCGCCCGTCCATGGGCATGGTGGTTGAGCGTCTGGCCGACTTTCTCTCATAAGCGCCAGACCAGCCTTGCCACCGCATGGCCGCCGTGATGTTCTTTTCCGTTTCTGCGCTGCGCTCTATCCCCTGCTGCGCCGCCAGCGTTGCCATCATATCCTATTGCCGCCGTTGCTGTCGTTGTTGTGTTCACTTCTGGTAAATCATCCACGATTGTTTCTCGTCATTCATCGCCGTCACCATCTGTTGTTGTTGCGGCCGACACGCCTCTTCTTGCCTCTTACACCATGAGCAATCTGACGCTCATCACCGATCCGGCCACGCGTGCCCTGGCTGGCGTGCTCGCATCGTCTGGCCCGCACGCTACGCAGACAATAGACCGCATAATCACCCACTTTAGCACGCGCATCAAGGCGCTTGAGGCGGAAATGGCGCGCTGCCGTGAGGAGCTGCAACATGCTCAGGCAAATGCCGCGCAGGCTGCGGCTACAATGGCCCGGAACAGTGGCGTCGAGGGCAACGTCTCTCTTGATAGCGTAGCAGCGGACGAGCCGGCCAGCAAGAAGCGCAAGCAGCCGGACGCGACGACAAGCACGGTGGCCGCTGACGGTGGATGGGCTAGTGAGCCTGCTGTCGCTACCGTGCGCGCACTCTCCTTCTTGGCGCCTCGCAAGAAACTGGACTTGATAATGACGGCGAGCGGCGTACGTCTGCAGCGGCCTGACAATGGCGCGGCGGAGACTGGATTCGCGTATTCGCGTCTACGTGATATTCTCTGCCTGCCCACGCCAGGCCGGCCCAAACCGCACTGGACGGTGGTGTTTGTGCTTCAGGGACTGGTAACGGCCGGCAGCGAAGACGATGTGGATGTGGTGGCATTTGGCTTTGCCGAGCCGACGGCTGCTGTCGACGCGGCGGGCAATAGCAGTGGTGATGGCAGCAAAGCAGCTTTGGTCGCGCTTTTAGCACGCGCCACTGGGCGTCCGGTCGCTGAGCCATCGGCCGACACATTCACCGTTACTGGCAGCAGCACCTCTGCTGGCAGCGCAGGACGCACTCGCCACCATGTTGACTGCCATCTCAAAGCACGCGATGGCCACCTTTTCTTTCTCGCCAACTGCATCTTTTTTGGCTTTCGCAAGCCGGTTGTCTACCTGCCACTGAGCCGTATTGGCACCATCAGCGTGGCCAGCATCACGTCGCGCACGTTTGACTTGCGCGTTGCAGTGTGCACGGATCCTGCCTCGCGTAGCGACGATGACGGTGAAGCACCCGCCAGCAAGCCGCGTGAATTCGAATTTAGCATGATTGATTCGGCCGATTTCGAAGCAATTGCCGGCTACATTCGTCGTCATCGACTGGATGCACCCGAGCTGTCGGGCGAGCAGTCTGCAGCTCGTGCGGCTGACGAGAAAGCATCAGCCAAGGGCACAAAGCAGAATGCTGCCACGCCAAATACTGCGACGCAGACGGGTGCAACAGCATTTGCCAATGCAGTGCTGGACAGCAGCGACGATGAAGACGATGAGGATTTCTGTGCCGGCAGTGGAAGTGACAGCGATCAATCAACAGGCACGGAAGATGAGGATGATGGAGAAGCAAGCAAAGACGACAAAGACAGCGAAGGCTCGTCCATGGAAGAGGATTAGCATGTTGCCTATTCAGTCCAAGCTAACTAGTAGACAGCTTTCAGCGGTCATGGTGCTTTGAACGCAGAAAGCTACCACTGCGTACTATTAAATAGTCTTTTGTATCTTTGATCATGTATCGCATCTATCGCAGCTAGAAATGCTAGGCATCAGCGTTCATTAGATTGGAAGCATCAAGCCAGTCGGCATTAGATAAAAAGACGCATGGCAGTGACTGCAACAGATAAAGCAATCTAGATGCCACGCAACACAACAGTCATTGACAACGCTCCTTTCGCTTCACCTTCACCGTAACCACACGTCAGCCATGAATTTATCTCCCAGTGCGCCACGCACCATAGAGACGGGCGATCGCGCGCGTGTTCTGGTGCTGGGAGACCGTGGCGTGGTGGGCACCGTTGCTCTACCCGCAATGGCGCCAGACATGTCGTTAACCAGCATTGCATTCACCTAGGGCAAAAGCTCGCTCGTGCATATGCTCTGTCATCAGGAACCGCTGCGCGACCCACGTGCGACTATCGGCTTCCATGCTGATGTGAAGGTGCGGTGTACATGGCGATAGATACGCTGGTGGCCAAGCATGCTCACACATGCGCAGGCCTACGAACATCGGCGAAAGCGCTACTGGATTGAGATGCTAGAAGTGGCCGGAGCCGGCAAGCATTCGGCCGCGCGGCGCTGTCTATATGGTCAAGCTGACGGCGTAATTCTGGTGCACGATCCTGCCAATAAGCGCTCCTACGAGCATTTGTGGCGCTGGATGAGCGAGGCCACCGAGGCTGGAGCATTCAGAGACACGGCAACCGCTGCCGCCCACGACATTGGTCCTTTTTCACCGACGCTGCAGAGCGTTACGGTTACAGGCGGCACGAGCAACAGCGCCACCACGGGTGCATCCTTTGCTGGCAACGGAGCTAATGGCTTGCAGCCGCGACGACCCACCACACCAGGTACGTGCACGCGATAGAAGCCAGGCTGGCAAGAACCGCTTTCACCAATGGCGTGACTAACTGGCTGACTTTTTGGCGACGGCTAGGCCATGAGATGGACGCTCGCGCTGCAACTAGCACCGAGTCGCCCGTGCCAGTCCTTGTAGTTGGCACCAAGGCCGATCTGATGGGACAATCAGCGCGGCGCCGGCGCAGTAGCATCGTGGAAGAGCTGGGCGGCGACTATGTTCATCTAGTGGGTGGTGCATCCCGCGTTGGTTTGCTTGTCACTTTACTGACCCGACGATGCCTAGTGCACTCTGGCCGGCTCCAATTTCGCGTCCAACTCGCCGACGATGGAGCGAGTCGACGCGTTTTTCGATCGGGTAATTGAGCGCAAATTCTTCATTCACATGCTAGGTCAGCCGCCCGCGCAGCCGCAGCTACTGGCCAGCGCAAACGCGCAAGCACACGCTTCACAGGCATCTTCCTACTTTTCACATGCTTCGAATCCGTTTGCTGTGGCGCGCCACTTTGACCAAGTCAACGTGGGCCCGGCTCCTACACGTGGACACAACGTATTTACAGCTGGGCGTCCATCTCATCAGGCCACCGGGGACGGCAGTACTGGCGGTAGCGGCGTAGGTGGCGCGTCTGCTTTGTCAGCCGCGCTGGCTGCGAGCTCCCATGGCGCGCGTGGCGGCGGTGGAGGTGGAGGCTTGTTCATCTCGGGAGCAGGTACAAAGTTTGATCCGCCAGAGGAAAAGCGCCGACGCGTGGCGGCTCCCGTAAATGTCGGAAGCAGTGGGGCGACAGACTCCTTTACAATGCCAACCGAAGCGCACGGTGCCACGGTGCTGGCCGGCAGACGCAGTCCTCGTCTATTTATTCCGCCCGGCGCTGTACGATTTGGTAGCTCGCCGCCGGCATCGGCAGCGCCGCTAGACGGACAAGTGCGAACCGGCTCACCGCCTTTTCGCAATCCACAAATGTTTGCATCTCACGATACACCGGCTCACCCCGGCTCTCCACACTTTCGCAGCTCGCCCATGCAAACACACTTTAGCCGATCGCCCACCAGCGGCCAGGATCCAGGCAACACCATGCTGCCGCCTGGCTCACCGCCCCTTGGCCAGGCGCATCCCATTCACCGGGCAGGATCCCCAATCTTTCGTCATACACCCCCATCGTTCCGATGATATCGCCACCAACGCGAGGCAGTCTATTCCAGGTTAGCAGTTTGTACATTTACATATCCCTATACAGTAAATGCGGATGTCTATTTGTACAAACGCATTGACAATGACATACAAAGTGGTAGGCGTGTCCTATTTGGCGCTTGTTCTTGCCGTTGACCGGTAAAGCTGCTCAAATAGCGTGGTATAGGTATCGGCTGTTGCAGCATCGTCACCTTTCTCTGATGCAGCCGACATGCCCGGCATGAGAGTTGTCTGCTGCCAGAGCGTTTCATTCCGATTCAGCGCGTCGGAAGATGGCGGTTGGGACAAGTGTGAGGCTAGCGTCGGGGCGCTTGCCATCGGCTCGTGGCCATTCGAATCTACAGACTACACGTACAAATAGCGCATCATCCCATTAGCTTAGCTATTCAGCTTTCCACGATGCAAATCTGTCACTTGCTTCCCAATTGCCTGCATCCTCTTCGCCTTCCTCCAGTACATTCAGCAGTTCGTGTAAAGTAGCACACCGCGTCGGGTTGTCCAGCACTGTAAGTAGCCGCGTCAGCGTAGCCAGACTTTCAGAATTTGTCATAACACGCTGCAGAAGATCTGCCGCCGAGGTTGCCTCGGAATCTAGCGGACACGACCACGAGTAAGTGAAGGTGCAAAGACGCACTAAGCATGCACTGCAACCCCAAACTATTACCGCTACTGCCTTTTGCGTGCGCTGGCTTGATCGCTTTGCTCTCGTCCATCGTTGCTGCCTCTGTATTACTTGTCGGTCCCACGTCTATCGCTAGCGTTAGTCAGCTAATCAGGGCTGAGAACGTTGAGTCATCTAGCTACTGCACATGTGTATCCAACGATGGTGCATCAAGTTTACATCGCGAACACACCTGGCGATGCTGCAGCGACGCTTGCTGCGTCGCGTTTGTGCTCTTCCATTTGATCAAAGATATCGCTAAAGGCAGCCCGCATAGCAGTAGCTATAGTACGTTGATTTATGTCCATGC
Source organism: Thamnocephalis sphaerospora (assembly GCA_003614735.1). NCBI lineage: Eukaryota > Fungi > Zoopagomycota > Zoopagomycetes > Zoopagales > Sigmoideomycetaceae > Thamnocephalis > Thamnocephalis sphaerospora. The sequence continues at coordinate 20,522 of KZ992487.1, read as the reverse complement.
TTGCTTTGATGCCTCGGCGCACTCGGCTCTTTTTGCCTGCTGTACCGCCTGCCTCCAGCGCAGCAGCCAGCTGCTTGACAGTGACGCGTCCCTCTACTGGCTGAATGAGCAAGCCAGTCGGCATCATGGCTGGTATCGTTTCGGTTCGTTCTAGTGCAGCAGTGCCGTTGCCAGTAGAGTGCAGAGCTGTTTGGCCAACAGACAGCGTGACTATGGCCGTAGGATCCGGCTGGCACGCATCGGCTGTGAATGAAGGTAGGAATCCGTTTACCCGCTCAACGATGATCCTGTCCAGATGATGGTGACGAACATATCCGCAGTCTGATGCAGGACCACTGGTTATATGCTGCATCTCACACAGCTTTTGGTAAACTAAGATGATGGCCTAGTCATAGCAGTGGTAAATTCACGGTGTGCACGCATGGTGAGCGCGTCGCTCTTGCTGTTTGCGATGCCAATGTTGCCCACCTGCAGACGTAGCATGCAGGATTGCATGTATTCGGGCGTAACCTTTTTTTCAACGACGATTTCCCTGTAGACGTTGTCGTTTAGATGCAGCTCTCGAGCGAGCTACAGAAACGAGAGCGTAAGTCCCGTTGTATGTCACAGCACCAGTTCGCAGTACATGTCACAGTGCATCACGCACCAGCAAAGTAAACACGCCTTGAAAGTCAAACTCGGGGCCGTAGCCTTGCGGACTGCCAGGCCAAAAGATCTCATCCAAGCCAACGATGTTAGCCACCGGTATGGGCTTTTGGTCCGCACATGCCAATGCGATATTGGACGCCCGTAGTGTCACTTTTAGAATATCTTTGGATGCCAGTATCTCCAGCATTGCTATGGGTATTTCTGCTCGTACAGCCGCGTGCGAGTAAGCACATAGACGGATGCAAAGCCATACCGTTGTTGTCGCAAAGCTACCTTTCAATGCTTTTAGGCTAATGATCCCTGCTCGAGCGCCATCGCACAGTATTAGAGACTTGGTCGCTCCTGACACCGACGGCACCAGATCCATGACGATCACCGACGGCTGTTCATAGCTACCAAATCGTTGCCCTCCATAATCATTAGCGCACACGCGACGTGCGCATAGATATTGTTACGCTCATCACGTACAGGATCCGCTGAAAGAACGTTGACGCACTGCTTTGGCGCTCTATCTTGGCAATAGCCATTCCGCGGACATCGATGCACGACACCAGCGGCGCCTTTGGATCGTCGTTCACCGCCTGCTGCAACGCCTTTAGAATGCGGATACGACGCTTCTGTGCCACCGGGTTCTGCGCGTATCTATTCGTAGTTAGCACGCCAACGCCCTATTCTGCAACTGCCATGTGTCTAGCAAATTGATATGCTCACCGTACAGCTGTCGTTGAGAGCGAGCGCGGCCTGCCTACAACGCAAAGGCGTGCTCTGAGTGTGTCGCCTGCCGCAAGCTCTGCCGAACGGTGTGCGTCCACCGACTGAATGCGAAAGAGCGGTGCTGAGCAAGAGCGAACACGACCTGCCCAGTAGGGTCGGGCGTACATGCCAAGAATGCGCATGGCCATGAGGAACTAACGCCGACAGGCGTAGAAGCGGGAGATCGGGAGAAACAGAATGCGGATGAATGCACCTATGCGCAAGTGAATAAATACACGCCAGCCTTGCCATGACGCCTCTTTGCTTGTTTAGCGTGCAACGTCAAACAATGGAGCATACTTTACTAGATAAAGAGCCACACCAGGCGCGTGAGATACGCGCCATTAGGCTGCTGTGCGGCGGCAAGCCAGCGCTCACCAATGTGAGGTTTTCGGCGCCAGTGGCCTGGTCCTCGCCTCAGCTGCTCGTTGACAGTGGAGCTGAGATTTATGGTACCAGTCAAACAGATAAATAAATGCACGTCGGCCGTTGTCGAACGCATTCCTGCCAGTCGCACCTGTTTTTCGTTCTAGCACACAAAATGCCGCTCAAACGCAATGCCAACGCTTCTCTGGGGGGACAAGGCGACAAGCAGAGAAAAAACCGCAAATACTTTGCCTCGCAGGTAGACCGTAGCGGCTAGAATTGCCTCTCCATACCACTCACAGGTCGTCTGGCGACGGCGATGCGTGTAGGGCAAACGCGATGCTGGTCGCCAGATTGGTTCTGGCATCGAGCCAGACCAGGCTGGCTTCTTTATTACCTGCACGCGCGGCAAAGAGGGTCGCTGCGTCACGGAAATGTATGCGCTACTAAACGACGTAAGTCTAGCATGGGCACAAGACGTAAAGTATACCGCCACATGTTTGCTAACGATGGTAAGAACAGTACGCAGAGCGCATGTACCCGGAAGCGTACAAGCTACTGAGCGCGCCGGCCCAAACAGCCAATGATGCTGATGAGGGAAGCAGTGGAGATGCTGGATTTTCCGTGGAAGACGACATTGCTCGCGAGCTGGCGGCGTTGAAACAGCAGTCGGCACGCGGCAAGGGCGGCAAAGACGGCCAGAGGCAGAGCCGACTGTTTACGTCTCTCCAGACGGGCACAGAATGCGGTACGATTCGGTGGTGGGGAGCGCGTAAAAAGCCATAGGGCGTTGCGCTTACACAGCGCGCTTTGGCAAACGCAGTGGCTTTCATCCGCTGCCTTCCACCCGTGGATCCTGTTGAGATGACGATGACAATACTGCGCGACATTGCAAGGACTGGGCAGCAGCGCACCCGCTACACGAATCGTATCATTCCCATCACGCGCACCTGTCGATCCGAAATAAGCGAAATTGAACAACTGGCTGAGCAAGTGCTGGCGCCAGCTTTTCATAATCGCAGTAGCGACCAAGAGCCCGCGGGCAGTGATAAAACTGCAGAGGATGAGTCCTCTGCGGCACCGCTCTCTCGGACCATTCCAATTCAGTTTGCCATTCAGCCAAAGATTCGCAACTGCAATCGTGTAGATCGTGACGAGCTGATTCGCACCGTGGCGCGCAAGGTTGGGGAACCACACAAGGTGAATCTGAGCCAGCCCGAGAAAACGATCATTGTAGAGGTGTTCAAGGTAAGTCCGGTTAGAGTTGGATATAGGGCCACTGCTACGTGACGCTTATGCGAATCGCAGGGCATCTGTGGAATGAGCGTGGTCACAGGATACAACGATCTGAAGCGACTCAACATATACGAGCTTGTCAACGCTGACAAGAGCAAAGAGAGTCAGACAGCCGAGTCTACACCAGCAGAGCAGTCCCAGGATGGCCAGAAAGCCGCTGGTGATGGCGACAACAACGAAAACGACGCGGTAGATGAAAACGAAGCCGCGGCCAACGCATAAGTACAGACCATGCGCTTGACACAGCGATATGCCCGTTACACACCAGCACAGTATCGTTGATGGTATGCTGGCCCAGTAACATATCGTGCTGCCAGGCGCAGTTGCATCCACATACATGATAAACCATGCGAATTGTGCAAATGCTTTCATTTGATGTCCAGCTTGACATGCTAAATTACCGCAGCATGTCCAAGTTGGCAAGTTATGTGGGATGTTTGAGGCGATGGCTACTTTGACAGACCATCACCCTCCAGCAATATCTCTTAATGTCGTCTGTAACATGAATACATGTATAGTTGAATGAGCGCATTGCACGCACATTTTCAAGTCGTATTGTAAGCAGCAAATGGAAGAAAAGGCTGGGACATCTCCGTTTGCGTATGCTGCCGTGAATACGACGATTTTGTCAAGCTAGCTAGCGCTCTGCACTGTCTTGGTCCGATAAATACCCGTGGTTTAACGTAAGCAGCGACCCCGCACTTTGTTGAACGCTTCGACAGCATAAAAGTTTGGCGCAGGACGACGTTCCCAAAGGATGAGCCGTTCAGCTTCATTATTCTCTTATGAGACAGGTCAACAGTAAGCGCATGCGCGCGCCGCTGAGCTAATGCGGTAGAGATGCATGCACTACAGATCGTCGCTATTGTCCGTGTTGCCCAAGACCAATATCACGTCGGTCTGACGGGACAGGGCAGCAAAGAAGAGGAAAACGATGAACGGCACAAGAAGGAGGAAAAGACATGTGGTGCGAGTTGCATATGTGTGAATGTGTGTGCGGATGAGCGCGATGATAATGAGAATGATGAGAATGAGGCAGCGGCCGCGTGCAACGTGCGACACAATGCGAGGTTAACTGACGATGGCACGGCAGGATGAAAATGAAAGCCAGACAAGTAGCAGCGAGCGCACACGCATAGCAACGACAAGGCCGTCGCTGCGGACGTGGCTCGCACAGTGTAGCAGAAGCGGAGAAGTCGTGAGACATAGCGGCAGACACATGTGCGCGTCACTCTGGCGTAAAGAGTTGTCGGCGCAATAGCGCGAACGAACAAGACCGAGGCGTGCTAGCCGCATACTCGGTGACGGTCCGGTCGCGCGAAGCGGACAAGGCTGCTCTACGACAACGTACACGCGCACACAGTATTCAACCAACTAGCCGGATGAAGCAGAGGACACACAAAAGTCGGCGTCATACACGTGCCGACGCAGCAACATTAGATGACGGGTGGGCAGAGAGCCACGGCGATAGCCAACGACCAGATAGCAGGAACAAGTGGCACAATGGGTGTGTGGTGGCGTCTAGGGGTGCGCGCGAGACGCCAGCGTGTCGTGCGCCACTGTCGCCCTCTTCGTACCAAGTGTTCATACGCCTGTCTGTTCGTCATGCCATATGCCCTTTGCCCGCGCCAGCATCCTTCGTCCGTTGTTTCCGACGTTTAAAGGGCCTCCATCAGCCAGCGGAGCGAGGGCGGCTCCTGCATTGGGCTGGAGGCCGCGCTGCCTGGTGCGCCACCGTTGGTCGCGCCGTTGGCAGCGGTCGCACTACCGCTGGCACTGGTGCTGGCCGAGCGTTCCGCGGCCACCGTGGCAGACTGCACGCTGCTCAGACCAATGCCGCCGAGGCTAGTGCTGGTCGCCATGCCGGTGAGCGACATCCGGCCAGGGCCGAGATGCACACCGCCTTCCACGCGCTTCATGATGGCCGCCGCCTTCATCTGTGCCAGCTGCTGCTGCTGTGCAAGCGACAGGTGCGACGCGCCACCAGTGCTCAGTGACGACAGCTGTGCCTGGCGCAGCTGCTGGAGCTGCTGCTGCTGCTGCTGCATAGCTGCCACCGTCTGTGCATTCTGCTGCGCGTTACCGGTGTTCTGACGCACGCCCAGCGGGTTCTTGGAGTAGCTCAGACGAATGCCGCCCTTGACCGAGTTGCTAAGTGGTGTGCCGTAGAGCTCGTTCATGGCGTGGGTAGCACAGGGCACGTCGTCAAACTCGACAAAGCACATGGGACCCGTGCCCGGCTTGGGACGGAAGCACAGGCGCTTGTAACCGCGCATACGCGAGAAAATGCGACGCAGTTCGTCCTCCTGCGCGTTGACCGGCAGGTTACCAACGTACAACGTGTTGCAAGGCGGGTTCTGGTCGGCCGGAATGGGGTTGCGCGGCGCGGTGATGGCAGGCGCGGACATGGGACCAGCCGCACCAGCTGCGTTGCCGTTGTAGAGTGCGTTCATCTGAGTGTTGATGCTCAGCTGCGCCAGACGGCCGTTCAGCGGACCAAGCTGGTCGTCGCTGCCACCTGCGGAGGCGCTCGGCGGACCGGCCGGCTGCGAGCCCTTGAACGAGGTCGGCAGACCACGATCGCTCGCGCCATTGGTTAGCGCACCGCCGCTAATCTCACGTCCAAAGAAGGTGCGCGTGGCTGTGCTGCTCGAGTTGGAGCGCGACAGCATCGGATAGCCATCGACGCCAGCGCTGGCGGGCGGCGCGTGACTGGAGGCTGCGGCGCCGTATGCGCCCGACTGGCCCGGCGTAAAGCCCTCCTGGCTGCTGCTGGCCATGCGAGCCGACGGATGGCTGAAGCTCATGCTGCGCGTCGACTGCGCTGTTCCAACGGCCGGCAGATCGGGCAGATTGAAGCGCTGTCCGTTCGTCTCAGCAGCCGGCGACTTGAACGCGTCACCGAAAAAGTCGAAACTGTTGCTGTAGTCCTTGCGCATCATCTCGTTGCCAATCGAGCCGCCCGGGGTCGTGGGGATCGAGTAGAACGCGTTGAATGCAGCCGAGTCAGAGGCCGTCTGCTGGAAGCGCGTTGGCACCGTACCGGCGGCTGCGGACGCGCTGCGATCCGTCGATAGGATCGGGAAACCAATGCCAGCACCGCCCGAGATGGCCGATGCCGACGATGGTCCGTTCGACGATACCGAGTGGCTCATGTCGTAACCGCTGTTGAAGGTGTTGATGCGCTTCATCTGCAGATTCTTCTTGGCCAGCTCAGCGCGCAGTACGGCGCCCGTTTGCAAGTCCACCTTGCGACCGTTGAGCACGTTGCGCGCCTCGAGGGCAGCCAGCCGAGTGCGGAACTTTGCAAATCCAATACGCAGCTGCTTCTTTTGCGACTGTGTGGAGCCGCCAGTTTTGCCAGACGGGCTGCCTGCGCCATTGCCACTGGCTCCGTCCGCCACCAGGTCCTCAGCGGGAGCTGGTGGTGGCGGCGGCGGTGGCGTCTTGAGCATGGCAGCCTCAAAGCCGGGGCAGAAGGTGAACATGTTCTGGAATTCGCGCTCCTGCATGTCGTCGGGGAAGCCCACGACAAAGATGGTGCAAATGTCGTCGGCCTGCATCATGCCGCTGGCGCCTGGCACCGGCGCTGGTAGACCCGGCGCTGGCAAACCCGGAGGCGCGCTGCCGTTGGGCGCGGCAGCGGCGGCCGTCACGGTGGGCGATGTGCTGGCAGCTGATGCTGGCGCAGCTTGCGCAGCCGACACGGTTGGGACCGTGCCATTAGCGTTCGCTGCGTCGGCGACAGTGCTGGCCGGCGGCGAGCTGGCAGAAGCTTCGTTATGGCCACTGGACATGGTAGCAGTGATGTGTCAGCAACAGTAGCTGGCGATTTTGTGATGGTATGGGTGGTGAATGTGTTGATGCCTGTATACGCGCAGGCGATGTGCGAATGATGTTGGCCAAAATGCGGGCAATGCCAGATGCAGATGCCGAGATGCCAATGCCAATGCTACGCTGGCAACTGCTGAACGAAAAAGAGGCCCAGGCTTGATGCGGGCGACCAAATGGAGTGGTGAAATTGGGTGCTCGAGCCAAGGCGGCGCCGACGTTCTACGAGGCCGAAGAGTATATACAACGGCTTACGCAGAGAAGGATGCGAGACTTTGCCAAGGGTCCGATGCACAAAGACTAGTTGAGAGTGAGCTGGACGACGTAAGCACCTGACGCGTTACGAAAGCTGGCGGGCAACAGGGTCGGTTAGCAACGTGTGCATTGGCGGCGTCAACAGCAGCAGCAGCGGCGGTTTAGCCTGGGAACGCACGAGCACGGACGCGTGGGATAAAAAAGGGCAAAAGCTTAAACCAGGCCGTAGTGTCGTCGATAAACGAGTGTGCTGGCAAAAGAGCAGGGACGAGGGGCAAACGTGGTGGGTGGTGTTGACGAGCAGGATGGCGGGTAGCAAGGGGGAAGATAACGTGGCGCTGGCTAGCTAGACGACAATTGCAGAAAGAGGATGATCACAATCGTCCAAAGATGGCGAGCATGTGTGTAGCCGCTTGCCGACGTACAGACTGGCCGTGAACGAAGAAGGCAGTTGACCAGGCGGGCGACTGTGTGGGCGGGCGCATGTGGGTGGGTGGGTGGTGTGCGTTTCGGTGACCCACCCACACCGGGCACTTTGCACAAAAGCTGTGTACGACCCACGACGGCGGCGTCGGCGTTGGTGATGGCCCGCTGGGGCAGCACACACACATACGTACACACGAAACGAGCACAAGTGCCAGCCGGCTGCCACGCTAACCAACCAAGTGCTCAGCAGGCCAAGCAGCCGGCAGCATCGGTGGCAGCATGCGGGCGCGCAAGCGAGTGAGCCTGTCGACGCTGGCGCACGAGACAACACGACACGGCATGCCACGCCACACAGGCCCATGCCACACTAGCCGCGGCCGTTCCAGCCGCATCAAGGGTCTGACCCGCGCGCGCTGGGCCTGTGCCGACGCTGGATAGAGGAGCGGGATCGGACTACCGACGTCGCCTTTAAGACAAAGCACGCTCGCGACACGGCATTGAGCCGGCAAAAGCACACAGGCGCACGCGTAAACGGACGCATACACAACCTCGACCTGGCAGTGCGACGATTACACAGAACCATAAAAGTATGATCGGGATCTGAACAGGTAGAGGCGCAGAGTGGTCGCGCAGTCATCCATCGCGATGTAATGCATACCAGGTTCCCACAGGGTCAACGGCTGGCTGATGCCTTTGAGCGAGCAGAGGACAATAGGGGTAGGGCAGGCGGGCAGCAGCGGCGACAACGACGGGTGCCGACGGTAATGGCGACGCAGCACGGCAGGCCGTATGCAAGCAGGCTGCTGCGGCAGTGATGACAGAAACGTTGGCGGCGACGAGACGCGGATGGAGGATAACAACCAGCAGCAATGAAGAAGAAGGTGAAAGGAGAAGAGAAGCGTGCGGTGCGAGTGTGCCGAGGATGTTGGTGTTTAGAAGAAAGAAGGCAGAGCGGGGAAGGAGGAGCAGAGGCAATAGCGTGTTTGTGTGTGAGAGCGCCGTGTGGGCGGACAGGTGGCTTTGCGCGTTTGGAAAGGGAACGCCCAAGCGGCGAAAATTACGCCCACGCCGGATCACGCCCAATCAACCTCCGACCGGCCGAGCAAGGCAGGCCCCGTTGTGGTCGATCAAAGGACGCCGCATGCGACGAGTGCCAGGCCGCGACGCGATCGCAACGTGCGAGCGGGCGACAGATGATCTTCGCGCGGCCATGGTAAGGGCGCGCGCGCAAACGCGATTTTGGGTCTCATGCGATGATGATGACGGCGGTGCTGATCCAACATCGCGGCCCGATTCGTCCGCGGCAGGAACGAACAGGAACCACGCAGAAACCGACAGTTCCAGCGTGTACATGCTGCGCGCTAGAAACTGCAGCACAGACGGGTGTGCTGGCGTGCTGGCGCCCGGATGGGGAGCCACAGGCCGCGGAGACCGGCACGAGTTGCACGCGGTCTACAAGTGGGCTCTGGTGCGACGGAAACGCAACAAGGTCGCAAACGCGCATGCACGTAGATGTTTGTCGGCCGGCGCCAGCACGCTCCATGGTGCATGTACGTCATGGCGCATTCAAGCATGCATCCCGTGTGTCGCTGTTCAATCGCTCGGTCGTCCCTGTGCTGGCTTACCAAGTGAACTGCGCGCGCGCCGCGGACAGACGCAGGCAGCACCGAAGCTAGCCGGCGGGCCAGATGTGCAAGCAGAAATTAAAACGGCAGCAGTAGCGGCGGCGGCAGCAGCAGCAGCAACAGCAACAGCAGCAACAGCAGCAACAGTAGACAACGCCGGTCAAGCGAGTATATGCGTGCAAGCACACAACCAAGTGTCGTCGACGCACTAGAGGCAATTCGGCAACCACTAGATCGTCTTGAGCATTCACAGGTCTACTGACCGCGGTGAATGCTGTTAGACGAGCTAGACAAGCGCATATATGCGTCGGACCAGGCGATGCCTGCATGCCAATGCCTTATCGTGACAACATCCTTACCAGAAGCGTACTAGCGTGCACAGTGTGGAATGTAGATACCTAGCAGGCGCCACAGACGCAAAGAGAATAGTGCGTTTGCAGTAAGACAAAGAAAGACGAGTGCGAGTGCTTGCGCGCAGGGTGGAGTGAGACGAGTGAGAAAAGCAAAGTGGCCTGGTTGGTAAAAGCATCGCCACGGGTGTCAAGCAGCCGCCACCACCAAGTTCAACCCCGTGTATGGCCCGGTGGCACAGAGCCAACAGGCGAAGTGGCTAGAAATGGGCGCAACGGGGCACGGTGGCGGTCGTGTGGCCACGATGGGCGAAACAGCAAGTGTCGGCTTGCGGCACGTTTCCACCGGCCGAACGCCTTGCCGACGACATACCAATGTCGCGCGCCAGCTTGCGGCTGAAGCATGAGGGGGACAGCCGTGTGCCGACCCATGCTGCAGCACCATTCATTAGTGGCGACGGATCCATACGTTGGCAGCATGCGTGTGGCGACACAACACTGCCGACATGTGCCCGGACATCCGCTGGCCGGAAGGCTTACGGCGGCGCTGGTCCACAAGCACAGATCCGCCACGCGCAAGAGTGTTCTCACGCGCCGTCAGGATTGCACACATTGAGCATACTGCTGCATGACGGGTTGCCATGCGGTGTACTCTACGATGCTTACGCAAGATGAATGCGCTTCGGAAGACGGCGTGGGTACTTGCTAATGGACTGCTGAATAGAGGTAATAAACCAGACATATGCCGGTCACACGATCAGCGTCAGACCGCCAATGTATTTGACGTCATCTAGTGTCCCCTAATACCAGGACATCCGCGACAACCATCGGATGTGTACATCTATACGCCCAGCATCCGTCGCATTGTTACATAAGGCCCAGTCTACAAAGAGTGGCGACGATAAAGAGCCGGCACATGCATGGTCTCCAGATTGCCTACCATCGGTCCATGCATGCTTGTCCACTTGTCGTCATAGGTGCATGCTATAGCAACCCATCGCAAGCTCGCCAGACTGCTCTGCCGCTGTCACCCGCATTTTCTACCACGCCACCGCCCTAACTCTGATTCCAAGTCATGTCTTCCACTGTCCATGCAGCAGAGCGCAGCCAGGCTTCGCAGCGTCAGCCCGTGGCCGTGATAGGTGCAGGCGCAGCTGGCTTGACATGTGCCATTATCCTGACTGAACTTGGTGTGCCGGTGGAGATCTACGGTATTTGTGTGCCAGCGTCTACCAAATTAACGGTCGCTCACATACTAGCGCACGGTCATGCTAGAGCGTAACCTTGTGCCGGCCGTCAACTGGCGTGCGCCGGGCATCCACGCACGTACGATGGAGCTGCTCGCGCGCTACAAGCTTGTCGAGCGTTTCTACGCTGAGGGCTCCTTTGCCACATCAATCAACTTTCTCTTCAACGGCGTGCACGTAGGTGGGCCCAGCTTTGACCAAATGCGCACCGAGTTTCCCGGTGTTTTCATATGTGCACAGCCCGAGACGGAACGTATTCTGCGCGAACGTCTTGAAGAGCTGGGGGTGCCCATTCATTGGGGCATGGAGTTTGTCGACTATACGCTTGAGGAGGGCGATGTTGTGGCCCGCTTCAGGCCCATTGCCGAGGACACCCAAGCTTCCGGCCATACAAGCTCGTCCAACAGAGGATCCGACGACGAAGAGCTGGTGGCGCATCGGTTTGCGTACGTTGTTGGCTGTGACGGCGGGCATAGCCGTGTGCGCAAGGCCATTGGCGCCGTATTCAATGGTCGCACGCTCGACTCGCATATAGCCATCTGCGACATGCAGATGAAGGCGGATTGGCTGTCGCAAACCTGGCAAGTGGAGCAAGCGTGTGCGGTTATCGCCACTTGCTGGCTAACATGACCACGTCCAGCTTCAATCGACATGCAGATGGGGTCATTGGCTCTATTCGCATCCGCCCCGACGAATATCGTGTCTTTATCTCCTGGGACGACGATCTTCCTGAGATTACGGCCGAAATATTTGTGGAAACAGCACGCCACCGCATGCTGCCACACGACATTGGCAATCCCAAAGTGCTTAGCTTCTCCAAGTTTACCATCAACGAGCGTCGCGCCTCGCGTTACGTATCCAAAGATGATCGAGTGTTCATCTGCGGCGACGCGGCACACGTGCACAGTCCAGCTGGAGGACAGGGTATGAATTTGTCCATGCAGGATGCCGAGAATCTAGCCTGGAAGCTGGCCATGGTGTATCACGGACAGACCGGCGCAGACATACTCAAAACGTATCCTGCCGAGCGTATACCAGTGGCGGATGAAGTTTTGAAACTTTCAGGCTCTCTGTACTCCAATGTGCTTACTTCACCGAGAAAAGCATCTGTACTGCGCGTGGTGATGCCGATATTTGACTACCTGCCAATTTCCATTACACGCAGCATGTCGGAAAGAATGGGCCAGCTGCGCGTTGTATATTCTTCAGAGAATAACGCAGCCGTATCGAGCGACTCGCCAAGTTGGACTGCAGCCGCTAACAGTGACAGCGCCTGGTGGCCCTCCAACTGGTTTGCTGAAGATCTATGTGTGCCGGGAGCACGAGCCCTCGATGGCGTAGCACTTGATGCTCTTGCGGCTGAGCGACCGCAGATACGACTGCGCAATTGGCAGTCAACCCACCTTGGTGCACACGTTGCCGTGGTTTTCATCGACTGCCGCATGATGCTAGGTGTTGGTCCGCAGGCTCATACCGAGACGGTCAGACTGGATGATAAGACAATAGCAGATTTGCAGAACTTGGCCGTGGTGCTTTCGCCGTACAGACCGACCATTCCCGCTGCGCTTATTCTCTACGGCCACGAGGAAGCTGCAACCGCAGAACACAGCGCCAGTGCCATTCTGGACGCAGCAGTAGCTCAGCTACACCGCAAGTTCCCGGCCGCGCGTGTTCTGATTGACGCTGATCAAGGCGACCATTACGACCATCTTGGCCTAGCGGCGCTCTACGCCTGCACGCGTCGACACGAGCACATTGCCTACCTCATCCGCCCAGACGCGTATGTGGCTGGTCGCTCGCCACTTTCGTTTGCTGCCGAGCTGTTCAATCACCATCTGGAAAAGCTATTTGCTCGCTAGTGCCACACCAAATAGCTAGTAAACGTTCCGGCGCGAACAATGTGTGCTATTGATCGAGTATCTGCAGCGCTCATTCACAATACATTTATGTTTCGCGTGCTGCATTGTCAGCATACGTGTTTATTAACGATAGAGGCTGCGCGAGAACGCTTGGCCGGGAGACGTCCCGGTGTCGCCGTGTGCCGCACATACACCCTGCCATTGCACCGCCGTATGAATTCGCCGTGGCATCCACCCGGCACTGCCCGAACTCGCATCAAATAGCTGTGCCGGCGAGGTCTCTTGGCGCGGGCAGACCACCCGAATGCTTTGCCGAGTTTTACAAACGCCGTACTCCGTGACCATTGACAGCGCGGCGACCTGCTGCCGTAAGTGGGTGACTCATGCATACCGCCAATCTTCGGTTCTTGGCGTCCCACTCCCGATGCCAGCAGCCGTCACAATATGCTGAACAGCGGTGAAATGCATTACGTAGCGGATGGTCCGGCTGATCAGTGTAGCGCAGCAGATTCAATCACTCTGTCGTGTGTTTGCGTTGCGGATGGGCAACTGCATGGTGCGTATAAGTATAACGGCGTAGCTGGTTCACTCGTCTCTCTCATCACACACACACACACACACACACAAGCACATACCAGCCTGCAAGGCAGTATTCATCACATTTTCATAGCCCAGTGCAGACGCAGCCAAATTGCATTCTTGTCGTCAAAACAGCATCAGAATGGCTAGCAACTCCACCAGCAAAGCGCAGTCGGCATCGTCAGTGGCCTCACCGCCGGTAGCAGTGGTAGGCGCAGGTCCATGTGGCCTGATGTGTGCCATTATACTGGCAGAGCTCAAGGTTCCGGTAGAAATCTATGGTATGTGACTACTAAATACAGTACAAGCAGCCGTAGCTGACATTTTATACCGCTAGAGCGTAACTTGCAACCGACTACGGAATGGCGTGCTCCAGGCATACACGCACGAACACTGGAGCTTTTCGCACGCTACAAACTCATTGACGCGTTTCTTGCTGTGGGAGGCCGTGTTACCGAACTGGCTGTCGCACGCAATGGCACCGTGGAAAAAGGGCCCAGTTTTGATCATCTACGCAGCGAGTTTCCCAACATACTCTCCTGTCCGCAAACCGAGACTGAACGTATTTTGCGTGAGCGGCTTGCTGCGCTGAGCGTGCCTATCCACTGGGGATGGGAGTTTGTCGACTACACGGCCAAGGATGACAAAGTGGTCGCACACTTCAAGGTCGCCATCATCGACGATGATACTCCTGCGGACACCATCAAAGAGAGTATCATCACCAAACAGTTTGCGTACATGGTGGGCTGCGACGGCGGCCATAGTCGCGTGCGCAAGTCGATCGGCGCCGACTTTAACGGCCAGACACTCAACTCTTTTATGGCCGTGTGCGATATGCGGATGAAGGCGGACTGGCTTCCAGCCGTATGGTACGTAGCGCGACTGTATGTAATTCGTGTTCATTTGTAGTGCTAACGCGTGTACACAGTCTAGCGGTATGCCCAGAAGGCATTGTAGGCGCCATCCGCGTTTGCCCGGACGAATACCGCATGTTTATTCCCTGGGATACCGTTCAGCCGGAGATGACGCCCGAATTCTTCATCGAAACCATCCGTGGCCGTTTGGCGCCGCAAGACATTGGCGACCCTGAAGTGATCCACCTATCTAGGTTCACGCTGAACGAGCGCCGTGCCTCGCGCTACATGTCCAAGGATGGCCGAGCGTTCATCTGCGGCGACGCGGCACACGTGCACAGTCCAGCTGGAGGGCAGGGCATGAATCTGTCCATACAGGACGCTGAAAATCTAGCCTGGAAGCTAGCCATGGTGTACCACGGACAGGCAGGCGCGAGCATACTCGAAACATACGCCAGGGAGCGTATGCCGGTAGCAGACGCCGTTCTTGAGCTGTCGGGCGGTCTTTTCTCGTCCGGTATCGGCACACCCAAAGGCGCAGACTGCACGGGCAAGTTTATCTCGCTACTTCGCTATCTTCCAACCAGTCTCATTCAGAAAGGAACCGAGTATATGGCGCAACTGCGCATCGTGTATCCGACCGCTGAAAATGCTCTAGTTGCGGAAGAGTCGCTAAAGTGGGCGGCACGCAGCAATGCGAGGTGGTGGTCGTTCTTTTGGCATTCGGAGGATCTCTGCGTGCCCGGGGCGCGCGCCATCGACGGCCAGGTTTGGGACCTCACAGTGGCTGACAAGTGCCAGCTGCGACTACGTGACTGGCAAGCTGAGCACTATGGTGCGCACACGGCCTTGCTGTTTATCGACTGCAGCTTGGCTCGCGTTCAGTCGGTATACAGCAAAAGCCTCAAGAGTCTCAAGGGCGTTGATATGAGCGCTGATGCTGGCTCTCAGTCGATCCAGCTGATGAACCGACAGCTAAGCGAGAACATCATTGAACAAATAGCAGGCCTAGCCGCGACGCTGTCATCACAACGACCGACCATTCCCTTCGCATGCATTCTGTACAGCCAACGATGCGGTGAACCTGCCGAAAGCATCGTAGACTCTGTCGCGGCTCAACTTTGGGAGAGATTCCCAAAGATGCGTGTTTTTGCCGACTGCGATCAGGGCGCGCGCTATAACCATCTTGGCCTGGCTGGACTCTACGCGTGCAAGTCCAGGCGCGAGCATACCGCCTATCTCATCCGTCCGGACGCGTACGTTGCCAGTCGCGCACCTCTCGCGTTTGCAGCGGCTGAATTTGGCCAGCACCTAAGTGCTCTTTGGCATAGTTTGGCCTAGCCAACTGCGCTGCATTCTTTGTTAGCCTATAAATATGTACCTCGTGTCGTTTTATTTATGCTTGGTCGCACGGTCCTCCGGATGTAACATGCCACGTTCTCTGCGTAGGCGCTGTGCTGTGCTTTTTCTTTCTCGCCTTTCCTGGTCCGACAGTTGTTTATTCACCCGCACGTTTCGCGCATCTGCCAAAGAGCATTCAAGCCAGCATGAGCAATACGCCTCCTGCAATTCGTGGGCGGCCAGACCACCGCTTTGAGAACTGGGCAAAGACATATGAATGCAAGCCGGCGCTGTTTTTTGAGCCAGAATCTGAGGAGCAGGTGGTTGAGGTGAGTGGTACGCGCCGAGCGGCAACTTCCGCAAGCAGTACGAGACCAACAATGTGGTATGCGCCTGGTCACGTAGATTATTCGCCGCGCGCGGGCCGAGGGCAAGACATGTCGCGCAGTAGGTGCTGGCCACTCGCCATCGGACCTTGCGTGCACTGAGGGCTACATGATCGGCACGGACCGGCTGAACCGGCTGTTAGACGTAAGCAAGCAGGCGAGTTGGCATACCATGCGGCTGCTCACACTCTACACTAGGTGGATCGTGATGCCCAGCGTGTTACAGTACAGGGTGGAATGCGGCTGCATGATTTGCATCGGTACCTGCACAAGCACGGTCTTGCCCTAAGCAATCTGGGCTCGATTTCGGATCAGAGCGTCGCTGGCCTGATCGCTACCGCCACGCATGGTACTGGCATTCAGTACGGCGTAATCTCTACGATGGTAGGATATCTGCGTGATGTGCAAAACTGCCGGTACCGTATGCTGACTTGCGCTATCGACAGGTGACGGAGATTACACTGGCGACGGCAGCGGGCGAGATCCTTACCTGCTCCGCCACACAGCATCCACACATCTTCCGTGCAGCACAATGTGCGCTTGGATGCCTTGGCATTGTGGTGCGCGTTCAGCTCCAGTGTGAAGCTGCATTCCGCTTGTGTGCTACCGAGGAGCTGGACCACATGGAGGCGCTGTTGGATCGCTGGCACGAGACCGCTCGCTCCGCAGAGCATGTGCGCTACTGGTGGTTCCCGTACTCGGACGACACGGTGGTTTGGCGCGCAAACCGCACCGACGCAACGCCCAGCCGGACCCCAGCTTCTAATTGGCTGCGTGATCGACTGGTTGGCTACTACATGTACGAGTTTGCTCTCTATCTTTCTCGATTTGCACCGCGGCTGCTCACGCCAACGATCGAGAGACGCAAGGTAGCATGGCTGCACCAGAAGCCGATCACTGTGGTCGGCCAGTCCAACGAGGTGTTCAACTTTGACTGTCTGTTCAGCCAGCGCGTCAACGAGTGGTCCGTGCCAGCCGAGCATGCGCCCGAGGCAATCCGCCGCCTGCGAGATGCAATTCGCCGCGCGCCATATCCAGTACATTTTCCCATCGAGATCCGCTTCGTTGCTGGCGACGACATTTGGATGAGTCCGGCGCAGGGCCGCGATGTCTGCTACATTGGTATTATCATGTACCGGCCGTACAACAAACCGGTGCCGTATAAGCTCTTTTGGCGCGAGTACGAGACTATCATGCGCAGCTTGGGTGGCCGGCCGCATTGGGCCAAAGCACACGGACTCGTTTACGACGATCTAGCGCGTCTGTACCCGCATCTGGACGAGTTTCTGGCGGTACGTCAGCAGCTTGACCCCTCTGGTCTGTTTCTAAACGAGTATCTGCGCCGACATCTGCTGCCGTCGGGAAAGCCGTTGGGACAGGCCAAACTCTAGTTCACTAGTACCGACCATCCCATGTCGTGCCGCACCATACTGCTGATCTGTTGCCGACAACGTGCTGCGCGTGTCCGCCATCGTGCCAATACATTGATGCTTAGCGCACGCTTTATTCCATGGATCATTGTCGCCATTTGCAGGCTGCCCTGCGCTGAACAACGCAGCCAGACGTCCGCCGTGTATTGAATCACGCTGACGACCGCTACATTGCCCGTTAGCGCAAAGCCCGCCTCCAAAGCTTCATTGCACCCTAGTATACGCGCGATGCGCTGCATCTACGCCATCGTCAGCGCACGCAATGTTGGATATGATTGCACCGCCATGGTTAGCATCACTAATTGATATGTAATCGTGCCACTTTTTCGCAGCTTGCTATCGCACCAGTCTGCAGCTACGTACCAAGCGCCGGGCTTAGCCGTATGCGGCTACGCATAATCTTAATGGTGCTCCACGTTCTTGTGGTGCTCTGCGTGTCGCACATGGTGTTAGCAGAGAAATAGCACGTAAACCAAAAGATACATCTCTTCCACAACATGCCATGATCGACAACCCAGCGCAGCAGATGCAGCACACACTATCTGCGTGATTCTCGTCGCCTTTCCAGCACCGGTTTGGTCGGTCGCATCCGCAAATTGCTGCCGCGCAGTTATCCGCCAGCGCCTCTCGTGCAAGCCACGCTACTTACTCAGGTGGAACTGGTAGTCGATAAAGTAGCCGAGCAGACCGATCGCGACGATGACCTGCGCAAGCGGCTTGTACGACAGGTTGCCCGGACCAGTAGGACGCGACGCCGGAGCGTTGCCCTTGGGCACGTTCTTGTAGAAGCGGACCAGCTCAGCCATGTTGCCCGGCGCGAGCGTCTGCGACTCGGCCGCAGCTGAACGCACGGTCGTGTCCACGGCACTGCGGCTGGCCAGATTCGGCGGCAGCAGCTGCTTGGTGGACAGGCCGCGGCGGAGCACGGTGGCAAACTTGGTCGAGGACCGCAGCATGGTGTGTGTGCGTGCAGGGGATTGTCGGCGTGCGTAGGGGAGTAATCCGCAGAGGGCGTGGAGTGTGGAGTGAGAGGAAGGAGAATCGGCCGTAGATCCGCTTTGCAGCTGGCGCGTGTGGCGTGCCTCGGATCGGAAGCGACGTGGGCAGTGGGCGGAGCAGCGGCAATGAGGGCCGAATAACTACCATTCGGTGTGGACAACAGTTTCTGAGCGACAGTCTCCACCGGATGTGTGTGTGTGTGTGTGTGTGGATTAGACACCACATCATCCATGGACACGGCATGATGGCTTACGCTCCTTGGCGTGCATAGGTGTGAACGCAGTGTAATGTGTCATAATAGTACGCTGGTAAGGCAGGCGACTGGCAAGATGCGCGCAGAAAGACGGAAACGGCAGCTTTACGAGCAAACCAAGGCGCCAGGATACATGGGAATGACCAACGGAAAACCTGGCGCCTACGAAGAGTGGCAAGCGAGAGGGAAAAGGTGAGCGGGTGCAAAGACCGGCGCAAAAGTACCAGCAAAAGGAAATGCTAGACAGGCAGGATGCAAGCAGAGCAAGAATGCAAACAGTCAGCAGCAATAATGTCGGCAACAGAAAAGTATTGTCGACGCCGAGCAGCCTGTCGAGCAGGCCGCCGCGCGCTTGAGCAAGCAGTGAATAGCAGAGTACACACGGAAACGCAAGCCCATTGCTGAAGGCAACGCGCTGCGGTACGGTACGATAGCGGCAAGGAAACAAGCGGGAAGAAGACTAAAATAATATGCATGGCAAACAGAATAGTGCACACAGTATGCACGATAGCATAAACACAAATGTGGTGGGGAGTTTGCGCGGAAGATGGGGCGGTCTCGTCAGAAGCAGGGCCGACAACCTCGGCGCGGCCGATGGTGCCAGAACAGTGCACGGCTGATGGTGGCAGTGGTCATAGGATGCGAATGCGATAACGTGGATGACGGACTGAGCAAATGGTGGTGTTACAGCCGGCTGTAGGAAATGGCGAGCAAGACGGCGCTGTTACCAAACTATGCCGTCATTATGCTCGCACGCCAGATGCTAGGCCGGGGTGGCGGAGGTCGACGGATGTGCGCAAAAGAGCAAGCGGCACGTTGTCGTCCTCCTCTTGGGTGCGGTGCACCTCGCTGGGCAAGGCGTGGTGCTCGGGCGCGTTGATGGACGCTGCGGTGGTGGGTGCATAGCGCGAGAACGCCGACTTTGGCATTGGTCGCGGCTCAACCTGCGCCGAGTGCGTCTGCGGCCAGAACGGCGAGCGGCCGGGAATTTGCTGCGGTGGCACGGCCGAGGGAGCGTAGCCGCCCGTGGTCAGCGTTTCCTCGGGCATGACGCGACGCGAGAATGCGCCGAGCGAAGAGGCCCGACGACGGCGGCGGATATCGCGCTCGCCCGCGGCAAGCGCTGCGTGCACCTCACGGACTGGGACGCGCACGCCACCGACGCGGCGCACCTCGGCCAGCACTGAATGCACGCCAACCATTTCACGCAGCGGACGCCGCGAGTCCTGGAGCTTACGCACGCTGCCGAGATAGGCGTGGCGCCGCATTGGACAGTGCATATCCTGCTCGCTGGAACTGTCTGCTGCCGCTGCTCCGTTGCTGCTGCCATCCGCCCGCTCTGCGGCGCATGCGCTGCCGCCATCAGCACCCGGCAGCACCGCAGGCATCACAGACTCGCCTTTGGCATGCTCCTCGCCGGAGCGGCGCCGACCAGACAGACCCAGGTCAAAGGTCCAGCGGCTGGTGCGCACGCGCTCGATCGAGCTCTCAGGGTGGAGGCCGTCAATGTCGTCTGCGCAGTCGTAGTCCTCGTCGGACGACGACGACGACGACGACGATGACGCGGTGGACGACAGCGTGCTAGACGGGACCACACCGTGGGCATCCTTCTTCAGTATTGTCAGCCGATTGCCACGGCCGATGCTACGAAAGCGACGGCTCAGCGACTTGCGCTGCTTCGTCTCCTTTCCGGGCACTGGCGGCGGCTGCGTAGCGGCCAGATGAAGCTCCTCCTCCAGCGGCTGCGGCTCCATCGTTTTGACCGGCTTGATCTGATTCTTCTCTTGCTTGGCGGCCAGCTTACCGCCGACTTTGCTCAGCCAACCGGTTTTCTTGGTCTTTTTGGTGTGCGCAACAGCATCTGCGATCGGCTCGTGAGAGACGACAGGGACAGCCTTGATGTCTACCGCATCCAACTCCAACTCCTGAGCGTCCTCAAGTTCGCGAGAAAACCTGCTCAGTGGCGGTAGCTCACAGGTGCTGTCGTCGCTATCGTTGCCGTCACTCTCCTCGTCCTCGTCCTC
>KZ992486.1:6838-43258 GCA_003614735.1 Thamnocephalis sphaerospora | reverse complement strand
CGCTTGCCTAGGAGCCGTGTGTAAGCGCCAGTACAAACGATGGTGCTTGGTCAAGCGGTGCCAGCATGAATGCCTACCCTGCGTAATCTCCAGCAGCACCTTCTCAACCTCCTCTTCCGCGTCCTCTTCCAGCGATTCATCTTCCATCATGTCCAATGTGTCGTCCATCATCTCGCCAATAACGCCAGCCTGTTCAGCGGATGCAGCGTGAGCACCAGCCATGCACTGCCCCGATGGCTGCATTCCCAGCGTACCTTGAGCATCTCCATCGACATTTGCTGCATTTGTGCCGACAACTCGGGTATGCGCACCAGCCGATTCACCGCCTTCATTACGTCGGTGCTCTGCTTGAGCGTGCCCGACATCTTGACCATTGCTAGACGCAGACCACGTCAGACTGTGATGCGCTATACGCTCGGCACAAAACTTTGCCTACCCAGCTGGTGCTGCAGCTGCATGTTGATGGAATTGAGCTGCGCTTTGCTGGTATGAATGCGCGTCTTTTGCTGGCGCGAACGGACCAGCTCGCGTGCCAGCTGCCGGCTGCTTTGCATGTCGCCACGCTTGGCCGCCTGCTTAATGCTGCGCTTCACCTTGACTTCTTCGGCCTCGATGCCACGAAGCTGCCGCTCCAGCTGCCGCTCCTGAGCCCGAATGCTTTGCCGCCATTCGCGAACCTGTTACCGAATCTCATCAGCAGTCAGCCCAGCGGTCGGGAACAGCGCCAGCATGTACCTGCTCCTCCGGCTTCTTTGTCCGAAAGATGAAGCGAGACACGGCCTCCATGTTGCTAATGACGAATAGGGTCTGGCGTGTGGGCGGGAAGGGGAGATAAAGACGCTTACTGAGCGGCGAGAGAACGTTACGGCTGTGCTTTTTACCCTACCACTTGTTTCTCCCGGTCGCTATGGACCCTTTTGATCTGTTCACCGCTGTTACGCGGCCCAAGAACGCGACAGACGCGGCAGGCACGGGCGCGGCAGTAGTCAGCGGGGCAAAGCCTGCTCCAGTACCGACGATACCCAAGCAGCTGGCGGAGGACTCGGCCTATCGCAGTCTTCTGGCACGGAAACGTAAGCAGGCTCAGCAAAAGCAAAAGCAGGCAGCTCGCCGTCCGCAGCCTATCGCTTCGCAAATGGTACCGGCACGACCGCTGCCAGCGGCGGCAGCGACAGAACGATCCGCTCGTCGGCCACCTGGAACAGCAAAGGATACAGCAGTCGAGGATGGAAAGGTAAAGCATCAGCTTGCATGCGAGGTGCCGCCGAGAGCGGCAGCGAGGTAGTCTATAGGTGTCCGACAACGGCGGCGTTGGTATGCGCGCGGCGCTGAGCTGCTCTGCGCGATGACATTTGTGTGGAAATGCATCGGCTAGACCGCTTACCGCTGCGTGGAAAGACGGCAGATGTACTGGTGTCACCGGTTGCGCAGCCACGATCACCGTCGTCACTATCGCCAGCACATCCTGGTACTAGGACAGCATCGTTGCGCTGTTTAGCGGCAGAAGCAGCATCGCCATTGCACGAAACGTCCGTAACTACGCCGGCAAAGCGTCGTCGTCGGGAGTCTTTGCCATCGGCAAACAGGTCGGAATGGACGGCACCACCGCCACACAGTCAAGCATTGCAGCAGCAACACGTTCGGGTCACACAACGCGTGTTGCAAACGTTTGACAAACCACGACCAGGCCTCGTACGCGTTGGTGACAAGTGGATGTATCCGGAGGACGAGGACACCACCAATGGCAGCTACGAGCACCGGAAGCGTGCCAGGGAAATGGAGCAGACGGCGGGTAAGCGCGCGGCAGCATAGTCCACCGCCCGAATGCAGCCGCTAACTGGACGCTCTGCATCTGATGCCACCTCAGACAAAGCGCGCCAGCTGACGCGCGTCGCAGAGGATTATGGCGCTCATCATGTTGCGGATTTTCTACCGGTTAAAGTGCTCGATCACTTTGAGGAGCGCGCAGCAGCGGCACGCCAGGGACGCGAGGCAGTACAGGAAGAGCAGTACGCAGAGCATCGGCTGGACGAGCGCAACGTTGGCTACCGCATGCTGGCGCGTCAAGGCTGGCAGACTGGCACAGGCCTGGGCATTGAACAGCAAGGCATCACTGCGCCAATCGCGTAGGCTAGCGGTAGACTGCGATGCAGAGTGTCCCGCCATCATTAACCAATGTGCCATTGGCGGTAAACGCGTGTACACAGCGCATCGGCGCATGCCAGCAACGTTCAGAATGCCGCTGGACTGGGCCAGCACCGACCCGAGGCGCTCCAGGACAACGAAGACGAGTTTTCGCTGTACCGAAAACGCATGATGCTGGCATACAAGTACCGCCCTAATCCACTGGTAGGTCTGCCGTACAGGCCATTGAACAGTCTACATGTGCTCACATAGTGCTTGACATATATATTCGTATGCAGAACAATCCCCGGCGCGACTACTACTAAGTATTATATATGTAATCCTGTGTCCCGCCTACGCCTACTGCAAGATCGTCGGCGACAACGTGCTGGCATCATGTGCGTACTTGCGACCCAGACGCACCGTTTGCACGCCACTAGACATGCTCGTTGTCGTTTTTCTTGGAGACGGTTGCATGGCCGGTAAGCAGACGCGATGCACCACGACCGCTGCTGGCCGATTTGCTCATCTGGAATCCAGTGCCATAGGCGAGCGTTTGCCCTAGAATAAAGCAGTCAACAGCGAGCTGGAAGATGCCGCAAATGAGAAATTGCAGCGGTGCACCCGTTGCGTAGTAGTAGATGGTCTTGAACAGATCGCCACCAAACCAGCTCAATAGTACTACCGGACTGGCAAAACACCGCCACCGGATGATTAGTCGCGTGACGTGGTGAGCGCTACGCTGCCGGTTACACCCACCTGAATCCCTCCACCGATTTGCGCTGATAGTTGGAAATGGCCTGCGGCACCGGCAACGCCGCCTCAATGCCCACCGATAAGAAGCCGATCGTCTCCACATACCACTCCTGCTGGCCCAGAAATAGTTGCAGAAGCGCCAGACCAACCGAAAGCTTGGTCAAAAAGCTAACATAGTCTTCAAACAACGGCCAACGCCACAGAGAGCGCTCACGCATCCAAGCGCCGTTGGGCTCATCAAAGGCGCGGCAGCGCAGGCAGAGATGCAGCAGGACCAGCTGTGTGCCCATCATCACCACGCTCTGGCACAGGAGCGCATCATCAAAACGACGCCCTATCCTGCAGATAAGGCCAGTATAAGCATACGCTTGCAAAGGCCAAGATTGGGGGTGCGGCAGCACTTACCAGAAGAAGACACGCAGGATGCTGTCAGCGCAACCGGTACGGCACGTCAGCAAGCGTTCGCCTGAATGGCCGTCGCTGTTGTTGTTGTTGTCGCCCATAGACGCGCGCCGATACTTACTTGGCCACCAGCAACACGCCGCAAATGGCTGAAGAGAAGCCGCGCGCTGAACCAGTGCGTCGCATCACCGTGTACTGGTCAATGTAGGCGGCGGCCGGTGCAATCACCATGGCCGCCTGGAACGCGAGCGTGTACAGCGAGGTCATCTCGGACATTGTTGAGGAATGAAGACGCACAGCGTGCCGGTGGAGAAGCAAAGCTGGTGCAGAGGTGTGCGAGAGAAAGAGGTGTGGCCGACGAGCTGCGGCGTGCTGGCGTAGATGCTGGCAGTGTGGGTGTCCGAGGCGAGTTGCTGAAAGGGTGGATGTTGCTTTGCAAAGAGGTTGGGGCAACACGGAGGAGCTTCACCCAGTATTCAAAATGCACGCTCACAAGGACAGTCTTGATCTGCACCGCCCCCAGAAAGCCCACCTGCTTGCTCTAGTCACGCGATGGACGCTGCCACGCTGCTACTATCCTGGCTCCAGCTGGCCACATGGTCACATACACACGCAGCGCTACCTTTTTAGCACGGCATAAGGTCGCTTTCAAGTACGCCAACAGCCCACTGATGAGGCTCTGCTTTGGGAAATGGCTTGCAGTTTATTGTCAGTATGCTCGATGAGCAAAGACACGTAGGATGAGCGGCGTACGTAGGTCCGCAGGCAATAGCTGCTATGGCAACAATAGGCCAAGACGACGGGCACAATGGTCAGCGTCCATTGTAGCCTTTGCATTCACAGTAGAGTCAAGCAATGCATTCCTTCATACCGTTACATCCACTGCCGATATGTTTAAACGCATCAGACATCACGCTTCACGAATACAATCGGCTCTTTGGTAGGCTGGTACGCCGAATCCAGTCGATTTGGGGGTCGCTGGCCAGACTTGGTGCTAAAGTCGTAACGCCGCAGGAGCCAAGCTGCAAACGCCATCATCTCCGCAACTGCAAGGAAACGTCCAGGGCAAGAGCTTCTACCCAGGCCAAATGTCACGTAACTGGGAGAAGTGGTGGTGGCGCGCAGATTGGGCTGATCCATTGAACGATCCGGCAAATATGCTTGCGCATCCTTGTACACGCTGGCGTTGTGATTCATTGCGTGCATGTTGAAGAGACAGACGCGTCCAGCCGGAATGGTAATGCCGTTGGCGAATGTTACATTCTGCACGGCCTGGCGGAACAGAGCAAGAGGGATGGTGTTTAGGCGAAGCGACTCGCGTAAGCACGCCTCCAGATAGATCATGTCCCTTAGCGCCTCAGCGGTAATCTTGTTGCCATGCTTGGTAACAATCTGCTGCTGCTCCTCGTACAGTCGAGTGCGCACATGCGCGTATCCGGCGATATCATAAAGCAGATGCGTAACATTCTCGGCAATCTCCGTGAAAAGCAACAGGCAATAAGTAACACGGCGTCCCAGTGCCTGAGGACTCGGTGTCTCGTCGTCTGCGTCAAAGACATCGCTTATCACCTGCAGCAGATCCACAGGGGGATTATAATTGGGATTGCGCTGTGCCTCTGCGCGCCGCCGAATAACTTCGGGTAGAATGTGAGCTTCCATCACGCGCAAAGTTTGGTCGGCGGATGTTGTACGCATCAGCAGCCAGTTTCTCAGCCACTTGATGGGTACAAAGCTAAAGTTGGCGCCCATTTCAACATCCTTGACGATGGAAAGCGCAATTCGATGCACATCGGGATGGCGACTGACTTTCTGCCGCGTGAAAGCACATTAGCGCCTGATCAGCAAAAACGTACATGCGCCAAGCAGCATCTACACGCATACCTTGTCTGCAACAAGTACAGCAGAGGCTAGAGTCGACCGATGTGTCGGCCATCAGCTGAGACGTGCGGGTTATCCATGATCCCTGCCAGCACTCACCGGTACGCGCGACACAGTGTGACACTATCTCGCCTACATTGTCAACCACCATGGTGCTGCCGAGCTTCTCCGTAAACGCGCTTTCACACTCTTCCATGATGCGGCCCAGCAGCACAGGAATATTTTGGGTAAACTGGCCACGAATTGCAGCGGTAATAGGGCCTAGATAGTCCTCTACGGTGCCAAAGAAAAAGTCAAAGCTCATCAACTGGTCAAGGCAGATGGTTAGCAATTACATAGTCGGCAACATCTTATATATTACCTTTCGATTGACCACATGGCCACTGAGCTTCGTGTCCGGCGCTCTCATCACCTCCGACGCCAGTTCGGGGCCGATAAAGGTGTGGGTCTGACCAAGCACATATATGCTAAATGTGGAGCCGTACTATCAAGGCAGCTCAGCGAACGCTCGAGTGTTGGTAGTCTCACGCAGCCAAACTAACCTTTTCATAGCATTCTTTCACGAATTTATCAGGAGCACCGTAATACTCCATCATGTGTCCAATGATTGGCCATGTGTACGGCACCAGCGGTGGCTCATTGCAGGTCTATCAAACATAAGACAGGTTAATGTATAGACGCGAGAGCGAAATCAAGCTGATATCCCTACCGATTTGCGCAACGTACACAGACGATACGCGGCGTAAGCTACAGCAGCCGCCATGACAGTATGAACAGGCGATGTAGTAAGCCATACCGAGTCGCTGGGCAGCTGAAAGATGTGTAAAAGCATTTGAGCTGCTGAAAGTGAAGTGTGCGCAAAACTAATAGTAGGAGAGGAGCTAAGCAGATGCAGAAGAATACGTGCGCTAGTCGATATCTGGGCACCGGGGCTACTTATACGAGCTGAGGTTAAACGTAACCGACATGACGTAATACCGTATAGCCCAAAAGACTGCGTAACTAAACTACAACTTTCAATGGTGGTATAGGCTGGGGCGGTAGTACATATCAGGGTCAAGTGTGACCGTCGCATGGCTTCCAATGCAACAACACCACTGATAATCTACAGACAAATCACGTCAATAGCTGTATGCAGTCGAGATGGCACTTTGCGGGGTACTCTCAAGCCAATTGGTAGGGCCGCTGTTCTTTGTGCTTTACAGCGAGAATAAACATAGCTGAAGCGGCCACGCTTTACGCCATTATGCAGCACGGCATGCGCCATTCTATTTTCACAGCTGCATACAGCAGCGGGCATCTCGTATCAGCATCACTTGCCACACTGACGCTAGCAGGATATGTACGCAGTCGGATTTAATAGTAGCTCGCAGGACCAAAGACTGGTCTGCACGGACCTCATGTAGGACACCAAGACGTCGTAGCAGGTGAGATTAAGCGATATACAGCGCATCCACAAAGCCCTTGGCCACCTCGCCGATGACTGACTTGTCCGGAATGGTGGCGGCCATGCCGTAGATGGCAGCCTTGCCGTGCTTGGACAGCTCCGGATCGGCGCGTACCTCATCCACCGCCGCCTTGAGGTCTTGGCAAAACTGCTCGGCAACTGGTACCGTCAGCATCGTGCACGCAATGTGCACCGCATCCGGATTCTGCAGCGAGTTGAGATGCCAGCCACGACGGCTCATGGCGTCGGCAATGGCGTGCACATTCATCGACGGATCGGCGCCAAACGACACGACAGACATGACCGGATAGCCGAGAACGTGCACGCCCGAGATGGCCTGGATGCCACGGTGGATGTGGCGTGCGCACTCGATAATCTTGCGTGTCGAGTCGACATAGCCGGCCTCACCCATGGACATGAGCGCCGTCCAGCAGCCGGCAATGAGCGCGCCAGGCCGCGATCCCGCCACCGAGGGCGATGCGTACACGCCGCCGGTCCACTCTGGGCACACAAAGTACTGGTAGGAACGCAGCTCCTTGGTGCGGTACATGACGATCGACGTGCCCTTTGGCGCAAAACCGTACTTGTGCGTGTCGCAGGTGATCGATGTGACGCCGGGCACGCGGAAGTCAAACGGCGGCATGGCAAAGCCGGCCTTTTCCATAAAAGGCGCCAAGAAACCGCCCAGACAGCAGTCCACGTGCATGCCAATACCACGGCGCCTGGCAATCGCAGCCATGGCAGTGATGTCGTCAATGGTGCCGTAGGGGAAGTTGGGTGCCGAGGCAGCGATGAGGATAGTGTTGCGGTTGACAGCACGGCGAACGGCATTCAAATCGGCCTGGAACGTATCAGGATCGACAGGCACGTGAACCAGGCGAATGCCAAAGTAGCCGCACGCCTTATCGAACGCAGCATGAATGGACACGGGTGCAATGATCTCAGGCTCAGTGATGCCACGCTTCTCACGGGCCCACTCGCGATATGCTTTGCAGGCCATGATCAGGCTTTCTGTGCCACCGCTGGTCATGACACCACCAGCGGTGGATGGAGCGTTGTACATGCGGAGCACCATCGACACCACTTCAGCCTCCATCTTGCGCACGCCCGGAAACACCTCTGGATGCAGCGGGTTGCTGACGCAGAAGAGACGGTATGCGTCCGAGCACAGATTGGACAGCTGCTTGCCGCCGTGATAGATGGCGCCCGAGATCTTGCCGTCTTGCCAGTCGACTTCGGCCATGCCGTGGTATTTGGCCAGTTCGGCGCGCACCTGTTCCTCGGTGAAGCCTTGCCTAGGCAGCTCCAAATAGCGCGTTTCACCGGGACGCTGCGGTGCCACCTCCTTTTGCAGATTGCTGATGGTCTTGTCCAGCTCGGCCTGGATTTTGGCACGAACACCCGGCAGGCGTCTCATGGTGTTGAAGAATGCCTAGTGCAGAAGACACCAACGTAAGCATGAATACACACACCATGCAACTGCTGACCGTCTATCTACCTGGACAACATGCTTTTTTCCGTCTTGCAGCAGACCTACAACGCCGCGAAGACGCAGCAGATAAAAGGAGCGTGATAGCAGGCGGTAGACAACAAGGAAAAATACGATGTTCTTGATCAGCTGCACGCGCGGCGTGTTCAACAGCTGTTGGGCTGCTAGCCAGTACGATTGGGCTAGCAGGGCCACTTGAAGCTGCCCGTTGTTCATGCTGGCTGGTAGCTGCGTGAGCCGGTGCGCAGGTAGCGTTGGTACGTCAAACTAGGCTCGTTGGTGTGTGTGTGTGTGTGTGTGTGTGAGCGAGCGAGTCAGGGAATGTAAAGAGAAGCGGGCGTGGTGTCAATAGGCGGTCCTGCGCATACATCCTGGGGTCGGATCATCATTGCCGAAATCCGCGCTTTGGGCTTGACAGCGTCACCTGGACATCCACGAGCATGCGGCAATGTCAGACGACGCATGGCATGGACAGCTGGCCGCCATCCGACTTGGACAGAGCGCACCTTGGCAGTGCAGGACTGACCTGACGCCAACGTGTCAGAGCTGGCTAAGCGGGCATGAGGACCGGGGACAAGTGGATTGATCCGCAGGAGACATACGCCTAGGCCACTGACATCACTCTTTTGCTCGCCGGCGGCCCAAAGACGTCGGCGGCCCATTCCGGCCACTGCTTCCCGCATTGTGATTACACTCAACACGCCACGCTAGCAACCATGTCGACCGGTTCAGCACCCAATCCCGAAGCATTCAGGGTGTGTGGCGTGGTGCGACGTAGAAGTATGCTGGCGGTGTGGCACACTGACGCCCGAGCGTTTGGGTGCTGGGCTCCAGGTTATTGGCGACTCGGTGCGGTGCGAGCGCGCCGCGCGCAAAGACGGTCTGATTGTGGCGGTATGCGGCCTGTTTATCTCGGGCTACTTTGCGCACCGTGTACTGCGCCTGTCTCGCAACGCGTCCATGCTCTCGGCGCTTGGTAAGTGACCGTGACCCTGTCGGCAAAGTAGATGCTGTCGCTGATGCGTACCGGGTGGCCTAGGCGCGGCCACGGTATCTGGCTACATGTTCTCCAAGACATCCTATCAGCAGTGTGCGGCGGCAGCTGCACGCGAACGTCGAGAACGCGAGGCTCTGCGGAACGATGCGTCCCTTGCGACAGGCGAACTGCCATTGGAACGTGTCGTGTAGCGAATAGCTTGTTCCAATATAAGGAGACGGTCCATGCCGACCATCGCGGCGTCCTCCGCCATTTCTCCCCACCCTCACCGTCCGCCATGTTTCCCTGGGTGCGATCTCGCCTGAGCACGGCGCCCCACTGCGCGGCCCCAAGGGCGCGTGCGTA
Source organism: Thamnocephalis sphaerospora (assembly GCA_003614735.1). Taxonomy (NCBI): domain Eukaryota; kingdom Fungi; phylum Zoopagomycota; class Zoopagomycetes; order Zoopagales; family Sigmoideomycetaceae; genus Thamnocephalis; species Thamnocephalis sphaerospora. The sequence continues at coordinate 33,820 of KZ992486.1, read as the reverse complement.
TGCGCACCAGTGGACGTCGCGCGGCCACAATCGCAAGGGTAGCTCGTTTGCCCAGCTTCTGCGCCGACATCCCGTCGCCATGTTTGGCCTGCCTTTTTGCCTGCTCATGGTGGGCGGCTCGTTTGCGCTGGCAGAATTCACACAGACGCGCTATGACTTGCGTGCACGCACTGCGAGCAAGCTCGACAATGAGGCCAAGTTGCGGCTGGAAAGCGACCGGCGTCAGCTTTCGCTGCAGGAGGAATACTGGGCAAGTGAAGGTGGCGCGACATGGCACGCGTCACGCTTGCTAACCAGCGTGCAACGTCATGCTGCGGACAACAGCGGTTGATGCAGGACGAGGATGAGGATGATGCATGGGAGCAGAAGCGCGTGGAACGGCCAGGTGGTGAACGCTATTAGACTGCGTTTGCGCGTGCGCGCATCGCTGTGCGTAGTAAACCGGCGTATATATGGAAGAGAATGCGAGAGCATATATTCACCCTGAACAAGCTGCACTAGTCCAGTGCTCATGGTTGCTCACTAAATGCGATCCAACACGCGGTTATCGGCTGAATAGCCGGTCCAAAAAGCCAGGCCGTCCTCCCTCGCCGCGCTGCACACGCTCCAGCTCGCGCAGTAGCTTGTCGTAGTAGGTGGGGTTGCCGGCTGGCCGCAGTGTCCGCGATGATAGCGGGCTCTGCATACATCCAGCGCATACAGCGTCGCTCGCCGTGATCAGCCGCGTGTACCGCCTACCACCGCCAGCACTACCTACCTCTTGCTTGTAGTGATTAGACAAGAGCAGCTCCAGTGCGCGCTGCTGTTCGTCGGCCGCCCTGACGCGCCGTGCTATGTCGGCTGCGTCTCCAGGCGCGCGGAATCGATCATGTACCGCCTGCCGCAATGCCACGCGAAAGTTGGCCTTTGGCCGCAGCGGATCGTTGGGCCATTGGTCCACCAGCCGGAGAAAGGAGCGGTAGAGACGGCGCACGGCCGGTGCCGACGTCGAAGCAGTGGTCATGAGCAGCGGAAATGAACGAGAGCAGGGCAAACCACAGGCAGGCAGACGGCGATCCGTGGCTGGCAGCACAGACAACCTCTAGTCATAGAAGCAGCGCTAGAATGGACTTGCCGTGAACGATGTAAACAATTGATCAAACTGCGGCGCGACAGGCCGATGGCACTCTCGTTTCTACCAGCTTACGCCTCGCTGCATTTGCGTCTACCTATACACTCACCAGCGGCTAGCCTGCAGCGCACGCGGTGCCGCCACCATGGACGACTCTGAGCTGATCTTTGAGGGAGCTTCGCAGCTTTCCATGGACGACTCGGACTGGGATGCGGAGACGGGCACGTCGGCGTTTGGCCATTTGGGACGGAAACGCTCAGCGTCCGAAGCACTGGACGCAGCGCCGTTGGCGGCGGATGGCGATGACGACGACGACGACGACGACGGCGGCGGCCAGATAGGCGATGCCACCTGGGCCAACACCTCGCCTTCCACCATGACTCTGGACGAGGCGTCGGTGGAGACGCAAGAAGCAAGTGCAGCCAACGTCGCGTGGGCCTCTATGGACGAAGCAACGCGTCTTTTGCACGAACTCGCGTCCGTTCGACAGGTGACGACGGCTATGGCACACATCACGGATAATTTACGCGCAGCGCAAGCGGGTATTTTGGTGAGTGCACATGGGTGAGAACGTTCAACGCGGCGGCAAGTGTCGCTAAGTAATGGGCGTGAATGGCAACAGCGCTTTACCGAGACGACTACGCGCACCGATGAGCTACTGGACATGTGGGTACGCCTGTTTTCCCAGGCAGAGCATACGCAGCGTCTACTACACGACGAGCAATGGACGGGCGCATCGGCGGTAAGTACGCGCAAGCGGTGATGGCGGCCATGTGATATGTGTGAACTGAACGGGTCGGCATTGATAGGATGTGCTTCGTACGCAACGGGAAGCGGAGGAGCAGGAGCGTGCGCGGCAGGAGCAGCTGGCACGCGAAGAAGGTAGAGGGCCGGCATTGCGTCGCATGACTTTTATTGTGACTGACGAGGCGCATGTGGCGTGGCATGGTACGACAGCGGAGCGGGCAGCAGCATTGGCCGAGAAAGAACGACGACAGACTACCGCAGCCAGTACAGCCAGCAGCGGATCCGGGCGTGGTCGAGGGCGCGGCCGAGGTCGTGGTCGTGCCGCGGCCACCGCTTCAGCCACAGGTCGAGGCCGAGGTCGTGGTGCAGCATCTGGTGTCGGGGTACGCGGACGCCATCCTGATCCGCCAAGGTCACGGTACACGTCTGGCAAATAATAGTGTGTCCACGTGCCCAATGATCAGTGTGTGCGTGTGTGCGGTGATTTCCGTGTTACCCATTTGCCGCGCCATTGCAGCCGGCGGCTTGGATCGAATCAAGATGGCTTTAGGCGGGCCTTACCGACACTTGCGCAGCGTGCATGTAGGATGCGAGGCGAATCTTGCGGGCACGGCAAAAGTAGGTGTGTGTAGCCGCCAGACTGTCCCAACTCAGTTGTGTCCGTTACAGGCAGCATTGCCGCCGCCTCTGTTGCGCATCGACCTGTAGCGCTACGTGCGACCGACCGACCACGGGACGACAGTGCGGCGTGCAGACGGCTGCACTGCAAGACCAGCATTGACGGTGGACTAGACCGGACGACTGCCGTGCAATGCCACTTTGTCGCTGCGGTTACCCGTTGTCGTTGTCGCTGTTACTGTCGCCGCTGTTACCGTCTTCGTCGTCGTTGTCGTTGCTGTTGCTGCTGCTGCTGCTGCGGCTTGTCTCGCATGCACACTTTAGTCGGACCACCGCCTCACTCTCACCCATTTCTGCTTGCTGCACACTCTACCCGTCGCCACTCTTTCCTCGACTATCACCTTGCCCACGTTTCTCGCGCTCACACACACCTGCTGTGCTCCTTGCTCACCCGGTGGCCTGCGTCTGTTTGCCCGCCCACCTGTTCGCTCACTCTTGCCTGCTTGCTCTGTCGCTGGTGTGCACATTGTCCTTGACGTGGCGACCTTGCCGTGAGCTACTGCTGCGGCCAGTATTGCACTGTCATCCACGCCGCCGCTATTTCGAGACCAACGTCCCGACGTTCTACGTGAGTCAATGGCAGCGTCGCTGTAGGTGATGGGTGGACATGCACGCGTACAAAGGCCGAGCGGTGGCCAGCGTGGGTAAAACGCCGTCGAGATGGAGGGATGCGGTTGGTTTGGCCGACGCTATGCTAATGCAGCTTCATCGGCCGATGCGGACACTGCATCTTGGCGGCGGCGGCGGCGGCGGATTACTAGTCTGCCCTATTCGCCGCTTCTTCTTGCTGAGCAACAACACGCAACACTGCCGTCTCGGGCCGGGCTTGAGCGTGCCCTTGTTGATACTCGTCCTGTCGTACAATTGACGAGCGTGCGGCTGAGGTAGGCAATGTGGCGGGAATCGGCGCCATTGGGAGGCAACGTAGAGGATGGGCCGTTCATGCGGACAGGCAGGTGCACCGTCAGCTCGGTGCGACGCTAACCAACTCCATGCGCGCCACTTGTCTGGTCACGACGACCGCATGTATGCGTCTACGTGCACGCTGGCGCATCTAGCCGGTAATCCGCCCTACCACTGCGCGCGCGCGTGTGTGTGTGCATACATCATGCCAACCGACGTCAACGCGTCGTCTTTTACGGCCAGGGACGGACACCGTGACGAGCATGTCTCGTCTGCGCAGTCAGGAGGCGTGAATAAGGGCGACGGCGGACGACCGTTTTCGCCCACGCGGCGTGCGATGCCGATTCCAGGCCGCGCAACGACCTCGCCGACCGGTCCGTCGCCTGCGACTTCACCCGTTGTCTCGCCGTTAAACAGCCTCGGCGTAAATCACCTCACAGCCGGCGTGCGTAGCGATGGCGAGGACTCGGCCGATGACGCGGCCGGCCGCGGAGGTGATAAGACACCCGCCGAGTGCCGTCGCTGTCGAAAGCTGATTGAAGATGGCCAGCTCGTGCGTGCGCTCGGCGGTTCCTATCACATGGACTGCTTCCGCTGTCTGGTAGGTGGTGCGCCAACGCGTTCCAACAGCGCGACCAACTTTACGCTTGCCATATCCGGCCTGGCTGGCTCGGCTAACCTATTGCTTATGTGCCGTGCCGGCATAGGACTGCGGCGAGATTGTAGCCAGCAAATTCTTCCCCTTTACCGACGACGAGGGCAACGAGCATCCGTCGTGTGAGCATGACTACTTCCGGCGCCTTAATCTAATTTGTGACTCGTGCAAGGGCCCGTTGCGCGGCTCTTATATTACCGCGCTGGGGCGCAAATTCCATATGGATCATTTCTCCTGCTCGGCATGTAACACAATCTTTGGCCCGCAGGATTCTTACTACGAGCATGACGGGCGTGTCTACTGCCACTACCACTACTCGATCCGATTTGCTGGAAAATGCGCAGGCTGCCGATATGCAATCATGAAGCAGTTTGTGGAGATCAGCAAGCAAGGCGCAGACGAGCACTGGCATCCGGAGTGCTACATGATCAACAAGGTGCGTGTGTACGTGGCAAAGGAGATAATCCAGAGACAGCGTCAAGGCTGGTCAGGTTGGCGTGCACGGACAACTGACGTTGGTGTGCATGGTGTAGTTTTGGAATGTGCGCCTGGCCAATACGCTCAAGGACGAGGAGAATCGGGATTTGCCAGGTGGGTGATGGACGGACATGGCGTCGGAATGGGTGCGTGCACGTGGCAGCAGACTGACGGGTACGGTGTCCCCTGGTGTGACGTGGCCAGACGACACACATCCGCAGACGACCAAGCGGCTAAAGTATGAGCAGGAGCAAATGGAGGAAAAGGTGTACCAGATTTGGACGGCACTGTCAGCGTTCGAGGAGTCATCGGCCGCGTGTATCTCCGAGATGTTGCTACACGTGTCCAACGGCGCGTATTTGGACGGCGTACGCATGGCCGGTGCATTCATTCTGCACGTTGAGGTGCTGTTTGCCAGCATCGATTCCCTGGAGGAGAAGCTGGCCGAGTACAGCGATAACACCGGGCTGATACACACAAAGGAGCCAAAACTGCTGTGCAAAAAGATCATTAGCTTCTTTACTATTTTGTCGCACACGCAGGACGTCGGCGTGCCGATGGTGGGCGTGACGCAGGAACTGCTGCAGCTGGTGACGCGCCTGGCACACTTTTTGAAGAATCTTATCCGGATTGCGCTTACGGCCGCGCTGCGTCTGGAGCACCAGTACGGCGACATGCGGGCGATTCACGACTTTCTAAACAAGATCACAGAGCTGGCCGACCAGGCACAGACGGCGCCCATGGAGCTGGATCTGGAGCCGACGTCGGATGCGTGCCAGATTTGCCATGTGACACTGGAGGAGCCGTGCGTGCGCAGCGGGTTTATTCGCTGGCATCTAAGCTGCTTGACATGCAGCAAATGCCAGCGTCCGCTGCGGGACTGCCTAGACATTACGCGATTACTCGAGGCGGATCGGTCGGTCTGGTGCCAGCCGTGCGCCGAGGCGGAACACCAGACGGTGACCGATGGTTTCAAGCGCGTTACGCAGCTGGAGCAATATACATTTCTGCTTCGTGTGGCCCAGCAGCGACTGACTGGTCTGCTACGCATGAAGGGCGCGACGCTCACGGCGCCTATTGCTCCTGAAAGTCAAGCGGCTGGACAGACCGGTGACGACGTGGATGGATCTGGCAATCCGCTGACGGCGCTGCGGCGCGAGTCGGTGCTGGACAAACGACTTAGCAACACGACCTACCTGGCACGTCGGCAGACGCTGGTCAAACACCAGGATGAGCCGGCGCATCACATGCTGGTGGACGCGAGCTCGGGCGGCAAAGTGGCACGGCGTGAGCGCTCTACCGCTCGTCGTGGGCAGCGTCTGCCACCCGGTAGCGACGCTGCTGCTCGCCTGGGAGACCCGACAGCTGCGGGAGCTTTGCGTCGGGAAGCACACCAGTACCTGTCCGAGCTGTCGGCGCTGCAGTCCTTTATTGTGCGCCATCTAGCCGTGCTGCTGATGGCGCCCCTGGTCGAAGAGTACTATACGCTGGACGAGCTGCTAGAGCTGATTGACGCACAGAAAAACACATTCTGGTCGCGGTTCAAGACTTCGCTCAAGCAAAACAAGAAGGCACCCAGAGGTAAGTGGCAACTGAGAACAAGTGGGCATTGGAGATGCACGTAACGGCATCGCTGACCTTTTACGTTATTACGACAGAGGGTACGTTTGGCGTGCCGCTGGAGTTCCTTATCGAGCGAAACGGCGTCGATTCGACGCTCGGCGTGAGTCCGGGTATTGTGCGGGTGCCGGAATTCATCGACCAGTGCATCACAGTGCTAAAGGGCATGGGTGAGTGACGGCGCGTTTGATGGCGGCAAAATGTGGCGGTTGACTTGTTTGCTGATGGCGACCGCGGCGGTTAGATGTGACGGTGGAGGGCATTTTCCGGAAAAACGGCAACATCCGGCGACTGAAAGAGCAGATTACCCTCATCAACCGGAATCTTGCATCGGCCAATCTGGCTGGCGATAATCCGATCCAGCTGGCAGCGCTTCTCAAGCGGTTCTTGCGCGAGCTGCCTGAGCCATTGCTCACCTTCCGACTGCATCGGCTGTTTACCGTGTCACAACGTGCGTTTCACTTGCGTCTGAACGCAATGCGCCATCGTCGGCTAGGTACTAACGTGCTGTGATCTGCGTTATTTGCTGTCTTACGGCTCACAGGCATTGAAGATGCAGAGCGGCGCAAGAAAGTACTCCACTACACGTGCTGCATGCTGCCCGAGGAGAATCGCGAGTTGATGGAGGTGCTGTTTGTCTTCTTCAAGTGGGTCTCGTCGTTTGCATACGTCGATGAAGTGACGGGCAACAAGATGGACATGAGCAATATGGCCACGGTGATCACGCCCAACATCCTGTACTCCAAGTCCAAGGACCCCTCCAAGGACGATTCGTTCTTGGCCAACGAGGCGGTCCACAGTCTGCTGCATGACCACGAGGAGTTTGCGCTGGTGCCAGAGGAGATTGCCGATATTCTGCAGGAAGACTTTGTCGACGGCAGCACCGGCCTGTCCACCAAAGATCTACTCAAGAAGTGCGAAAGCGTGGTTCGCCTACGGCGCACCACGTCACGACGCCGTGGTCAGGTGGAGGTAGTGGCGGTCGCCCACGGCGACGTGTCGCACGCCGCCGCTTATCCGATGGCTAGCTCGCCGCCACCGCAGTCGCCGCCGCTAGCAGATCGGATGCCGCTGTCGAGCGTTGATCGCGTCTAGCATGTGCACCACCACCTGTCTGCTGTCATTGTCGCCTGTCGTTCCTTGCTCGCCTTCATATCCTACCTGCCTTCCGCACGCTTTCATCGCTCACCTATTCGTCCGTCCATTTGTCACACTGCATCCGTGTCGTTATTGTGTTGTTGTTGCCATCGCCGCTACTGCTGTCCTTTTGCCGACTGCCATGGGACAGTGTGTCAATGAAAGGCGCGTGCGTATTTGCATGCGCGCACATTTCACGCATGACCATGGATCAGGCCAGCGTACGTTTCCATGGTGTTTATTGCCTTGTTTCCTAGATCCTCCCTTTGCATACTGAGGCAATACGTAGCATCCACGCCGCCACAGCATCTATCCACGCCGGAACACCAGCGACACACCATCGTCCGAGGCGGTGACCAGCGTGTTGCCGTCACATGATAGCGCAAAGTCCAGCACCGTTTCTTGGTGGCCACGCCATGTGCGCTCACACTGACCGGAACGGCCGTCCCACAGGCGAACGGTGCAGTCGGCCGAGCAGGTGGCCAGCAGCGGCGTGTCCTGGAGCCATTTTGCACGGATCACCGCGCCCTATACCAGAAATCACATAGATTGTCAATCCACGCACACGGCCTGTAGCAGCACAACCGCTACACGCCGACTTACATCATGCTGCACCGTCTGGCGCAGACGCATGGTGGTCACATCCCAGATGCTTGCTGTGTTGTCCAGTGAACCGGTGACCGCCAGCGGCATGCTGCAGGCGCACACACGTTAGCAGAATGCTGCAGACAAAGGGTGGAGACAGCGCTACACGTACGTATTGCAAAAGTCCACCGTCTCGATCGAGTCCGTGTGGTTATCCAGTGCGCCTAGAATCTGCATGCACCAGTGATGTCAGCGATGCGCCGATGAGCATGTGCACACCCCAGGTCGCCTACATTGCCGCTGTGAAGATGAACTAGACGAGCCGACTTGTCTGTCGATCCCGTAAGTACAATCGTGTCGTCGTGATTGATGGCCAGCGAGGTGATCATCTCGTCATGAAAGCGTGCGTCGTCACCTAGCCACCGTGTTGTTCAGAGCAAACAGCCATGTCAGCGTATTTAGCGGCGATATCTTGGTTTGCCCATCCATACCTGTAAAACGAAGAGTGGCAGCCGCCGTCTTGGGATCCCAGATGATCAGCGAGCCATCCTCAGAGCCAGTAACCAAACCCTTGCCTGACATTTGGATTAGTCAATGTTGCCGTTGGGAGTGCTAATAAATCGTAGCAGCACGGTCGCTTACCGTCATGCGTAAAGCGGCCGCATGTCACCGAGCCAGAGTGGCCGGCAAACACATTCATGCACGCGCCGGATGGCACTGTAGCATTCGCGTATGCCCTGGTTAGCACCTACCATCATGTATGTTGCTGCGCAACCCTTACTCACCCATCCACATCCAGACGGTGGAGTCGTGCGCGCCAGCCAAAACCACGTTGCCCTTGGGATGCCAGGTAACCCACTATGGCACGTGCATCGACAAAGGTACCTTAGCATCTGTCGTGTGGATCGGCATCCTCTTTTCTTACCTCGACTTCCTCTGGTCCCTCAAGCGTCACAGCCAGCTCACCAGTCTGCACCTTCCAAACGTTGACCTTGCCTTCCATGCCACCGCTGGCAACGTACTGGCCGTCGGCGCTAAAGGCCAACGCTGTGACCGAGTCTGTGTGTCCGGCCAGCTCAAACAGCTGCTCGCCAGTGTCGCTGCGCCACAGGTAGGCCTTGTCGTCACCACCACCGGAGGCGGCGAGATATGGAATGCTGGGATGCGCAGCAATAGCATAGACCGGTTCTGGTATCGTAGAAGCAGTAGTCTATGAGTTGTCGGCGGTTTCTTTCCTAGTGTTCACCACCGCGCACCTTTATGAGCAAAAAAGCCCTGCACCGAATCGTCTTCGAATTCCTCCATGTCATCAGCTGCGCCACTGGCCTCGCCTATAGATGGACAGCAGAGGATGGTCAGATGCTACGTTATACTGTCACTATCCAGCTTATTGCATACCCTCGTGAGCCGCCTCCTCGTCGTCGTCGTTGTCGTCGTCGTCCATGTGGACATCGCCGTCCGCCGCTTCGTCAATCACCTGCTCCACGTCGTCGTCACCGACAAACTCGTCCTGTGCCTCGCCAGACGCCGAGGTGGCGACTGCGCGCTCTTCGTCGGTCTGGCCGGCAAAGTTGGACTGTGGCTGCGCCAGATAGTAACATAAGCGTCGCGCTCAATCCCATCGTGCGGCCGCAGCATGGCCTACCTGAAGTTCTTCGGGCATGCTGGCGATTCACAGAGTCCTATGCAAAAGGCGGCCGATGCAGACGTGTAAGAGACAAGTGGCGAGACGCTGCTGTTGTGGCGGCTTAGTCAGGAAAAGAAAGAATAAATAGTCGGTTTGACTCGGACTCGTATGCTGACTGGGACGATGCACATTCAGGGCTGATGCCCCACAAACGGCAAAGCGGGTAGTTTGTTCTCCGATGTACGCATGCTCCCACCTGTCCTTGCCCACTATCGCCGCCGGCAATTGCAGCAGCAGTTTTCGCGTCCAACTAAATAGCCAGTTTGTTTGCTAAAACAGGCTCCATTGTTCATGTGGGTGTCTGTCGCATGTCGTGGTCCGCTAAAACACCGAGGAATCCGCCGGTCGGCTGACATGTCGCGGTTTTTCTGGCGTGCCGCAGTATGGCCGACGCTTTGATCAAGCACCCGGTCCTTTTGGCCGCGCGCTCCATGCGCATGCTTGGATTCGCTGCCTATCTTGTATCGTACGTGCTGGTCAAGCAGAATGTGTCTCGCCAACATCTAAGATAGTCCATTGTCTGCTCCTGCGCAGGATGGCGATTGGCCTCAACGTCACGCAACTCTTGTCGATCCTGCTGGCGCCTTTTTCGCCCCAGATGCTGATTCGCATTAACGCCTGGGTGGCGGGGACCATGTGGGGTACAATGCAGGTGAGCGTACCACAGGCTGCGGTATCTACGCAACGTGACGCTTACTGTTTGCTTGTTTTCTTTGCCGTAGCGCATTGTTGAGGTGGGCACCACGGACTGGCGACTAAGCCTTGCCGGTTGGGTATGCTGACGCGTTCTGTAGCGCAACAACGAGATGGACATTACCTTTTCGGGCGACGAATTGCCGGCAGGCGAAAATGCCATTGTTATTAGCAACCATGTTGGCATGAGCGACTACTACCTGATCAACGCGGTGGCAATACGCAAGCGCATGATCAGCCATTGCTCGGTAAGCACAATGAGAGATGGCGTATAACGAGACCATTGCTGTCTAACGCCATTGCATCTTGATACACAGTATTTTGCTAAAAGCTCGCTGAAATATGCAAGTGGTGGTGTCTTGGGGGAGGTAATGGTACAGTGTGGATGCTAACAAAATGGCCGTTGCCACTCTATAGGTACCATTCTGGGGATGGGGCATGTGGGTAAGCGTCTAAAAGTTTACGCGTGTACTCTATTATTGCCACTCACACGCCTTTGCCAGCTGTGCGGCATGCTGATGATCAAGCGAAACTGGCTGCAGGTACGCACGTGTGTGGGGGTTGCCATCAGCGCATGTACGTTGCGATGCTTACCATGGATCATAGGATCGTCGGCGTATTGAGGCGGTCTTTCATCGCATCCGCACCTACCGTCCGCCCGTGTGGGTGATTAGCTTCCTGGAGGGCACACGCTTGTCGCCCAAGAAGCTGCGCGAGGTATGCTGGCATGTCCAAGACTGAGCTGTTCGGTATGCTGATGTTTGGCCGACCGACCGACCGACGGCACGCACAGGGACAAGCCTTTGCTCGTTCGCGTAATCTGCCTGTGCTGGAGAATCTTCTCGTTCCGCGCACCAAAGGATTTTGCGAAACGGTCCGCCAGTTGCGCGACACACATGTCAAGCACGTTTACGGTAAGCAATGCTTTGCATCACGTGCACGAATAGACGCGCATGCTGATTCATACATGCGCCTGTCGGTGTCGTCAGACTTTACGATTGCCTATCAGCACAGTAAGCGCGGCTTTGGCGTCTCGCCGAGCCTGTTGCGCGTGCACTCGCATTCACTGCGTGGCGAATATCGCTTCCACGTGCATGTCCGCCGCTATGCCATCGATGACCTGCCAAATGACGATGAGGAGCTCGCCAAGTGGGTCCATCAGACGTACAGGGAAAAGGATGCACTTCTTGAGGATCTCAAGACCAACTGGACCGGCGACTGGAACGTGTGGCGTACTCCTCTTGAGTAGTGGGCATAGACTGTGCAGTGGGCGGCCTCATGGACGATGATAATACAGCGGAAAGTGGCACGACAGGTGCAATAGCCAGGCTTTTATTTCAAAACGAGACGACGATGGTGCAAGTGCAATATTAGACCACATCCATCCCGTCGCGCCCTGCGTCTCCCCCGTGCGTGTCGATCCTAACACATTGAACAGGCAGGCTCTGGCTACACTGCTGCCTTGGCAAGGGCGGCGGCCAGTTCGTCCACTTCCTCCTCCTCCTTCTCCTCCTCCTCCTCCTCCTCTTCCACTTCCTCCTCGGACAGCTCCTCCATGTCAGAGAGCGAGCCTAGCGCCTCACCGTTGTTGTGCCGGTCCAGCGCATCACGAATCGCGTCTGCTGCCGCGCCATCCGCAGCAAACTGATTGCCGTTCAGCTCAAGTGCCCGCAGCGCCGGCATCAACGCCACCGCCTGGGACAGAATGAGCGCACCACGCTCGTCAATCTCGCCATAGGACAAATTAAGCTTCTGCAGCGGCGGGCGAAAGGCAAGAAGGGCATTTGCAACGGCCAGACCACCCTCAGGGTTCAGCATACAGTCGCCCACGTTGAGGTGCTCCAGCTCCGTCCAGGCGGACAGTGTCTTGGCCAGCGCCACGGCGCCCGTGGTGGTAAAGGTGTTGTCCTGCAGATCTAGCCAGCGCAGCATCGTGCATTTAGCCAGGCCTCCCAGCAGTGTGACGATGCCCTCGGGACGAATGCCGTTCTGCGGCATGCGCACCTCGCGCAGCAGACCATGTGCGGCAAATGCCTCGGCAAACGCTTCCGCGCTGCTGTTCTCCAGTCGGTTACGGCCAATGACCACCGTGCGCAGCGCAGACTCGCGGTTCTCTTTCTGGTTGCGCTTGGCGGCCTCCAGCAGCGCATTGGCAACCAACTGACCGCCCTTTGGGCCCAGGCCGTTGTTGTTGAGGCGCAGCGTACGCAGCGACCGGCGCTCTACCAGAAACGGAGCCAGAGGCTCGGCACCGGCCGGTCCAAACGCATTGTCGCTCAGGTCCAGCTCCAAAATGCTCTCCTTGTCGACGACTGCCTTGCAAATGGCTTCAAGTGCGATCGGCAGCTCGTGGCGCAAGCGACCGGTAAACACATCGCTCAGATCGAGCACCTGGCGGATGCAGACCGGTAAGCACACTTCTGCCAGCACACCTACCAGATCGCCGCGCCAGGTCAAGCGACCGGCGCTGCTTACGCGTTGCACTCACCTTGAGGTGCTTCTGGCTCGCGAGCGCGGCAGCAAACGCACGCGCTGCCGGTATGCCAAGGGTGTTGCCGCTGAGGCGTACCACCTCCAGGCGTTCATACTTTGCAATCTCCTCGCAAAACTCTTGCACGTCTGCGGCCGTGTCCCAGTGTAGACCACGACCAGCCACACTGAAAATGTTCTCCGGCGGGTAGAGGGCCGAGTACGGATCTTCCGGGAGCAGGTCCACCATGGTTGTCAGCCGCTATACGAGAGATGCAGTGAATAGTACGCAAAAGAAAGGCGGCCTAGCGTCGCGTCGTACGGTGACGATGTCGGTGCAAGGGTGATGACGGAGAGCTGCGCAAGTAGAAGAGAAAGAAACCAAAAGAGGATCCACACATGCAGCGGTGAGCGGCGGGAGCGAATAAGGCACCAACGCGGCGGGCTGAGCTTCGTGCGCGCACGCGGAGTCACGCGGCAGCCGGGGGACCAACTAGCACGCCAAGGGCAGTGGCCTCTGCCGCGCAATGCTGCTCGCCGGTGCGCGTGCGCGAGCCGTCATAGCGGCCTGGGCTGGCGTCAGCGCCGTTGGCGCCAGCACTTGTTTGGTTCGCAACCGGCCGTTCAATGGATGTGCTACACCGGTGCAGCAAAGGAAAAGCAAAATGGCAGCGGCTCGCCCATTGGCCCGTTGAGGGTGTGCATTATTATGATTACTACAGCGAGGCACGCCGACTCTGACATCATTGCCAGCATGCACCCAGATCCACCAGTCAATGGCCACGCCGCAGTGGCACACGACCACTGCGCCCCCACCCAATGCATTGCAGCGCCAGCACAGCGGTGTCTGAGGTACGATAGCCCATGTTCAAAGAACCGCAGAGAGAAAAGCAGGCGCAGCCACAGAGAAGCAGAGAAGCGTGTACGACCTAATAGTCTTCGGCATAGTAGCTTTCCTCGGTGATGTACGAGGTGACAACGGTGCGCTCGGCAAACTTGCGGCCGGCCAGCTCGCTGAACGCCTTTGAGGAGCCGTCGGTGGTCTTGTACTTGACGAAAATCTGCACGTGCGTGGGCAGGTCCGCGCGCCAACAGTGAGCCATCTGACCGGCAGACTGCTGTATGTACATCGCTGCATGCGCCTACCTTGCCAACACCAGCCACCGTCCTTGCTTTGCTGGGCCGCGGGATGCGGACCTCGTCCACCTCGCCAAACCTTTCGCACTCCTCGCGTACATCCTCCATGATTTCTAAGCACGCCAGCGTAGCAGCACAAGCCAATCAGTGCTGATGCCGAGGGCGCACGCAGACCCCCGCAAGACATACCTTCGTACTCTTGATCATCCGTCAGCTCCTCGGGCGTGACCATGTTGAGCAGCTGCACCACCGTGGTAACCTCGGACTTTGTGCTGTCGAGCGGCGCCACCTCAGACATCAGGCCAAGTAGATGCATCGGCACTGGCGGTGCGCCACCGGGTGGCGGCAGCATGCCCGGCGGCAGCGGGAAGGGTGGTACCGAGTGGGACTGCATGCCTCCGCCGCGCTGTATACCAATGTTGGCCGGCTGGACCACCAGACGCTTCTCGCCCAGTTGCATGCCCGTAAGTCCCTGGCACGCCAGCGGCGTGACGCTATGATCCACATACTCGCAAAAGGCAAATCCCTGACATCCATGTACACGGTGCAGCAGTGAGAAGAAGCAGCGGTCGTTGTGCACGCAGGTGGGCCTACCTTTGACATGTTGTTGGACGGGTCGCGAACCAGATGGAAAGCGCGCAGCTCGCCAAAGGTCTTGAGCAGCTCCATCACCTGATTCTCGTCAAGGTATGGCGGCAGGCCGCCAATGTAGAGCTTGTGCGGTGTGTTGGGAACATTATCCGAGATCATGCCCGAGCCCGAGTAACGCGACGCCTCGGACTCCATGCCATTGGGTGCCACATAGTCCTTGGGCCGCCGCAACTTGAGATTCTGCCCGCGGAACACGATGTTGTCCAGGCTTATGCATGCGGTCGTCTCCTCGGGCGTGCGAAACTCGACAAATGCAAAGTTTTTGTCGCTGTTTACCTGGGCACTCACTACTGGCGATCCGCTGGCGTCAGGGGCAACATTCAGGTTGCGCAGCTGCTCGTTGAAAAAGTTCATCACGTCGATGTCTGTTACACCAGACGGCATGTTGCCAACGTACAGGCGCCGTGTCTGCCGAATGAGGGACGGCATCATACCCGGCGAGCCAAGTGGCGACTCGCCCGGCACCATGGAGCCGAGAAGCATTGCGCGCTCGGGATGCATGCCTGTATGAGCACCACCTGCGGATGGCATGAGCGGCGGCAGACCAGTCAAAGGACCATGGGTGCTAAATGCTCCTGCATTGCGGCGATGCCAAGGCGTTTGCAAATCACCAAATACATGTTAGCAACTGTGCGCAACGGCACTGCGTTCGTCGCGTGCGCTTACCCGACATCTTGACCTGTTCAGCGGTCATCTGCTCGCAGCCTGGCGGAGGCACGTCCCAGTTGTTGAGCTTTCGCTTTCGCTTATGAATAGGCGTAAGCGAGCGGTCGCGTGAAGAGCGTGGGCTGGGGCTGCGGCGACGGCGACGCTCATCGCGGTGGTGCCGACTATAGCGGTCCCGCTCCCTATCACGATCGCGATCGCGATCACGGCGCCGCTCATAGCGATCATCGTCACGGTCGCGATCCCGCTCGCGATCCCTCCGGTGACGATCGTGCGAGCGCGCATAGTCTTGGCCACGTCGACGATGGCGCTCTGCATCACGAGAGCTGTCTCGGTCACGGTCACGACGCTCGCGGCGTTCTCCAGACGCGCAGAGTAGCATTAGTTAACACATTCAGCTATGAGCACTGTCGTACAATAGCCTACCTAGCTCGCGGATCTCCTCCTCGCGCACTGCCTTCTTGTCCGCACCATTCGCCCTGCTTTCATCCTCTCTGCGCGTGATCTTCTTCTCCTCAAATTGTGCTGTCGACTCATGCTCCATAGGGTCGTCCGTCTCATGTGCTGGCATCGACACACCGTTTGCGTGTTCAGCGCTTTCCACCGGCATGTGCATGATAATGTCGGTGTCCGCGTGCCTGAGCCCATCGTGCTCGGGTGCAGCAGCAATGGCAGATGCTGCCTCCACAGTGTCGACAATGGGCGCCACTTCCGCTGCATCGTTCTGTGGCGTGGCTTCAGCCATCGACTCGGTCGCCTCGACAGTCTCATCTGTTATCTGCGCTGGCTTTTCTCTCGCTTCGTCCTGCGCAGATATCTCTGTCTCTACTGACTGCTGCACATGTGAATCGCTATCCTCAGCAGCCACATCCTCGACCGTCTCCGCCGGTACCGCAGTAGACGCTTCAGCCAACGCGGCTTCCAGCTGCCGGATCAGATCCGCCTTGAGGCCCTTGGGCGTAATTCCACGCGCAAGCAGCTCGGCGCGCAGCTCCACCACTTTAAGCTTGGACGGATCCATAGTGCGCTCACGCGTGTAGCTTGTCTTCAGCTACACGCAGATGCGTACTTTGAAAAATGCGATAGTGCGATGACCGCCTAAAGCAGGCGATCGTCACGTCCTGCCGCAAGTAAGACGATCTGCCTACGGCTACGGGTAATCGTCCGCACAAATCACACTGGCAACAGCTTTAGTGGCTCCAGCCGACGGGTAATTGTGACAGAGACGTGGATGGGAAGCAAGAAGCGAGGGCCGAAAGGATCGCGTCCGAAGAAGCGTTTGTTGTCCTTTCCAGCAATAGCGCATTTCTACATCACCAATCTTTCTCCTTGCGCCATCGCCGGCCGCTGTCGTGGTTTCCGACATGCCGCCAGCCAAGCGAAAGCGGTCTGAGCTGCCACCGTGCGGCAACCCACTCTACCTGCAGTGGGTGCAGACCTGGATGGAAGAAGCGCGAGGTCGCGACGATAGAAACATGCGCTACACCTACAAAAGGGTGCGTTTCACTGGAGTACTGGCGCTAAGCGTTTGCGGCAGGTCCGCTAACACAGAAATCTGCGACTCGATGGTGCAGGCAGCCGAGTCGCTAGCACGTTATCCAATTCCATTTCAGCACCCTCGAGAAGCAGCCATCCTCGCTGGCATTGGACCCAAGCTAGTCAGTCAACTGGAGAGACGTTTGCGCCAACATTGCGAGGAACATGGCACACCAATGCCTGAGCCTGATGAGCAGGATGGTAAGCGATTTGAAAAAAGGCAATTTATAGCATCTAATCGATATGGCATAGGCTTGTTGCCGGCTACTCAGCAGCAGCAACCTTCTGCTTCGCACCCAAAGGGTGGCGATAATGGAGGGCGCTTGGAGGAGGCGCCAACTGGCAAGCCCAAGACTAAAAAGGCACGCACAGCAAGCACCTATGTGCCACGGCATCGATCTGGCGCGTATGCATTGCTGGCTGCATTGCATCAACTGAATGCGCACGAAGAGAGCGTCACCAAGACGATGTTGATCCGGCAGGCGCAGCCGCATGCAGACAACTCGTTTACAGACCCAGAGCCTGGTTCCCGGTACACTGCATGGAGCTCAATGCGCACACTTGTGGCAAAGATGTTGGTTGCCATCGATGGTAGACCATCACGCTATCGCTTGACGGTCGAGGGGCACCAGCTTGCTACGCAAATTGTACAGACTGCAGATGCTCATCCGGGGGTTGCATCGGCGCAGGCGCCATCAAAGCAACCGACTGTTTCTTCACGCCCCCTGCGAAGGAGCCTGCGTCTTTCTCTAAACTCAAAAGAAATGCTGGACGCACGCGCAATCATTCAGCGCGAATCTGCAGGTGAGACGACCATGCCTGGACGTGTGCCAGTGAAGGATCTATCAACGAATTCAATTTTGTCGACACTAGAATACTGTGCAGTCAGGAGTATTGCCACATCCAATATATCCTCCACCCTAGCTGCCGATGCGCCATTCAAATACGACTTGCTCGACTCCTTGGACAGAAAAGTGCTGCATTTTGAGGAAGCGGAGCAACTGGTTGATCGTAAGTTGGCACAGTGTGCCTGCACTACATCCTCTGTACCGACATACAAGTAACCTTGTCCTTAATACGCAGCCACCACACAGGTACGTCGCCGCCGTATTGTCTATTTGGCACATTTTTCTAGTCACCCAATTGCTGCAATGATATTCCGCCCCACCGCAATGCCTGGGCATGCTGACCGGATAGCTGGCTATTTGGACGAGGCAATATGTCGGGACCATCCATCTTGTGCTATACCTATGCTGAAACAAACTGCATTGCCTGGTGTGACAGCATCCAACCACTTGGCGACAACATATCCGGGTGTAAAAGATAATGTTGCTAAAGCGCATTCCCTTTCGTCGACAGAAGATGATGATGGCGATGCAGCCAGCAAGGAGCCAAGACCGCACGGCACGAATACTGGCGCAACATTTGATGAGCTAGAGATACATGATCGACAGGAGGTCGCGAGGCAGTGTATGTCGTCAAAGACCTTGCCTGGCAGCTCGCTGATACTATTGCCTGGATCGTTTGAGATAGTCTTGCTACTGGACAATCGTGAGGTAAAGCACCGCAAGGATCGCACCTATCTTCAACGCGAGTTGGAAAGTCGTGGCGTGCATGTAGAAACGCGTGCTTTGGAGCTGGGCGACATGCTATGGGTGGCACGCAAAACGGGTGATGATCACGGAGAAGAGCTGCTGCTGGATATGATAATTGAACGCAAACGCATAGAAGACTTGATCGCTAGCATCAAGGATGGCCGCTATCATGAGCAAAAGGTGCGTGTGCTGCGCAAGGCACAAATAGTGTCATTTACATCTACGACCCAGCCTCATGCGTATATCGGCTCTGGTAGGCGCGCTTGCAGCGTAGTGGCATAGAGCACGTCGTATACCTTGTCGAGGGAGACAACGAAAGAGCTGCGCGCGAATTTGATATCGGTCGTGTAGAAGGTGCACTGGCTGCGGTGCAAGTAATCAATCGTTTTTTTCTGAAGCAGACGCGCAGCATTGACGAATCAATCGACTATTTTGCTGCGGTAACGCTTCATCTGCGTGAAAAGTATCGCGTAGGTGTACAAAGGAGACCAGCTTAGATGCATGCGGGCTGAATGCTAACGCCACCAGCCAGCATAGAACATTGCATCAATTTGCACCGAGCGGTGGATGCGATGCACAAGAAATAGCTGCGGCACGACGCTTGGCCAATGCAACCGCCGGATGCAATCGCAGCTACCTACTTGGCTATGCCGACTATGCCGATATTTGCCGGAAAACGGCACCCCAAACGGTTTACACTACTATGGTGCGCATGTTGATGGCCATCAATGGGGTTAGCATGGAAAAGGCCAACGTAGTGGCGCAGCGGTTTCCGACCCCCCAAAGGTAGGACGCCGTTTATGCAACTAACTAGACACGATAGCTAACGGCAGCGAGCAATAGTCTGTTAGCGGCGCTGGCTGCAGCACCAGATGCTGTAGCACGCCAAAGGCTTTGTATCAACGAGGATGCGCTGATTCCTCGGCGGCGCATTGGCTCCAAGTTAAGCGCTCGCATCGCTGTCTACTGGTACGGCGAATAGACGCATTAGTGTGCATTATGTAAACTAGTCTGGCAGAATCTTCAAGACTCGATCATTGGGCGGTGTTGAGCTTACCAACGGTCAGCAGTGACACTCGACGAGTGGTATTCTGGAGCGCACTCATGGCGTAAAACACATGCCTTCATCGCTCCTGTGGGTATGCACAAGCAGGCAACTCGCAAGCTTAATCGCACATTTTCGATCCAACTGGCGTTTAGACGGTATTGCAATGCCGATGCAGAGGCATGCGTGCCACCACAATCATAGGCTGAGTGCTTGTCGCGCGCGATAGCAGCGGCTGCAGTGAAACGACCGGTGACCAGGCCAATGCAATGCATTGTTCTTCTGTGACCGCATGTAGCAGACAGCGCCTGTTTCATTCGTTCTTGACCGCTACACGATAAATGGAAAGGTACGGCAGGCCGTCTTACTGGCGGCTGACACACTCGCTGTCCGCCACACTTTTGACCGTTTGTCATGTCGTGTACTACCGTGTGCCCGACTCTACGAGCTTGCTGAGGACGCTCGCCGACATGTTTGACGGTCGGTGGTGTATCCGTGTGTCGACACTTTGCGGCTTGGCGATACACACGAGCAAAGGACAAGCGTCATTGGTGTATGCGCTGCAGCATCTGCAGCTGGCAAATGGGCAACCCAAGTTTGATGCATGCAAACTCGGTTTGCATCCGCACCCATCGGTCGCTGTTACATTCCATGCTATCTAATGGATGATTATGTAGAACAGCGATAACTTTGTATTTGCATACCGCCTCGATACCTGCAGTAAGCTCAAAACAGACTTTATCACAGGTTGATGTACTGTAGTGCGTCACGTATTCCAGTAAGAAAACAGACACTTGTCTGATAGAGTGGTCTGAGCTGCCTGATTGTCGTCGCCGTTACCGCTTTTCTTGTCTCAGCTTAATGCACAGCTGGCAATGCAATGTTACGCACATGCTATGACGTTGTGCATGCGTCGGTTTACCAGTAACACCTATCAATAGCAATATTGTACATATGTTACACGCCGCACTGGCCACATCTTACCGTCAAGCCACAAGATATATAGAGCTGCGCTCGTTGCAGTGACCCTTTACGCCACCATCAGCAGCGCCATCGCCGACAAACCCAAGCCATTGCTTCCGCGTAGCACTCCAATCGCCCGCACTAGACGTCGTCTCAGCACTCGAGCACACTACAGCATAGTATGGCTACGATCAACATTGCGGTCGCCGGTGGCAGTGGTGATCTTGGCAGCCGACTTGTACGTGCCCTCCTCGCCGACGGCAGCTACCGAGTGAGCGTCCTGGCGCGTGCCAATCCGGACAACAAGGTCCTAGACAATCTACGCAAGCAAGGCGCTAGTATCGTTATCGTTGACTACCATCTGCACGACGAGCTAGTGCAAGCTCTGCAAGAAATCGACATTTTGGTGTGTACTCTATACTATGGTGCTATCCAAGAACTTCAGCCGCTCTTGATTCGTGCTGCGGCCGCCGCAGGTGTACGCCGGTTTGTGCCTTGCGATTTTGTGGACGAGAGTATCGAACTGCAGAGCATTGCGCACGAAGATCCGGATGCCGTCAGGCGTGACATTGTCAAAGCTCAACTCGAGTACACACGCTATTACTGCGGCACGTTTTACCGCTATCTACCAACATTATCGCTGGGCATCGACCTAAAGAATCGCACAGCGACCATCGTCGGCAAGGGCGACAAGCCCATCTCTCTTGTGCATGACGAGGACCTTGCTCGCTTCATTGCAGCATCGCTCAAGGATCCTCGCAGCAAGAATACAAGGCTCGGATTCCAAAGCAGCACCATGACCTATCTTGAGCTAATTGCAGCAGTCGAAAAGTACTCTGGCATCAAGCTGAACGTGAAGCACTTGCCTGTAAACCCGCTGTTCAGCTTCACCAACGAAATTGAGGCGGATGACATCAGCGTTGTCGGCACACAGTCTGGATATGCCGTGGAGCTTGGCATTACTGGGCCAAGCAAGATTGACAATGACATGTGTCCCAGCGTTCGCCCCACGCCTTTGGATACGTTCTTGGCCAGCTACTTTGAAATCCAGCGCGCCGCATAGATGCAGATGCTTTATAAAAAATATAGTCTATATAGTTTTTAGGGCGAGCGGTATCCAATAGCGTCATTAGTGACAACAAAACAAGCAGTCAGTTTGTGGCGTTGCAGGTCTGCATCAAGGATATTGGCAATAGTGTTTATTGGGCGTGGGTGGTCTCAATGAAGCTGCGGTACAGCTGCTTGGCAGATATAAAAGGTCATGCTGTGGGCAAACTGAACTGCGCAGAGCAGACATGCTGTAACGTGCATGCCACATGTGTTGAATGCTTTATTCACTCTACTTTTCATTAAAGCGGCTTGCCAAATACTCGTCTAGCGACGTGGTGCGGAAAGAAGGGCATATGTCGTTGTCGATCCTATTTGGTCCGGCAACGCCTAGCTCGGCTGAGTAGCCAAATTGAAGACCAATAGCATCTGCATCTTTTATGTCAATCTCATCGGCAAAGCTAAATGATGGATCCACAGGCAGGTGCTTTACTTGTATCTCTATTCCGGCATGTTTTTCGATAGCCGCAATTAGCTCAAGATAGGTCGTGGAGCTGCTTTCAAATCCAATCCTTGCGTTCTTGCTGCGCGGACTCTTGAGCGACGCCGCAATGAAGCGCACCAAATCTTCGTCGTGCACGAGGGAAAAAGGTTTGTCTCCTTTGCCGACGACGGTTGCCTTGCGGTTCTCCAAGTCAATACTTACCGACGTCGTCAGATACTCGTAGAACACGCCGCAGTAATAGCGCGTGTACTCAAGCTGGGCCTCTGCAATCTCACGTCCAATAGCATGCATATCCTTATGCATAACAGCTTGCACTTCACTACTTTCGGCCATAAAATCGCAGGGTACAATGCGACGCACGCCTGCAAGTTTGGCGGCGCGAACCAGAACTGGCTGCAGTTCGCCAATAGCTGTGTAGTAGAGGGTGCAAACCAAGATGTCCGTTCCCCTCAAGGCCCGCAAAAGGTCATCGTCACGGCTGTAATCGACGGTAATAATATTTACACCCTGGCTGCGCAGGTTGTCCAAGTTCTTGCTTTGCGAATCGGTACGTGACAATACGTTCACCTTGTAGCCGCCTTCTGCAATAAAGGCACGGGCGAGCTTGCTACCCAGATTACCACTACCGCCAGCAATCGTAACGTTGATGATTGTCATACTGTGTGCGCACAGCCCTTGGCTAGTGTATACAGAAAAACGGTGGCGCAAAACAGTAACTTGAAGTGGCAGCAGTAATGGTGGCGATTGCAGCACACATCATTGCTACAGCAGCTGCGTGCTATATATGCAACAGATGTATGTCCGGCGGTCTGGCAAATGTATATGCGTCATCTTACACGGCCGCGTTGCTGATGACGCGTTCCTGCTGACGTACATGCTGATGACGCAAGCAAGTTATGACACTAGATTTCTGCTATCATTGTGGTTTGCGTGCCATTCTTGCGATAGGGCGATGGAAGCTGATTACTGTATGCTACCTTATAAACAAGTCACTGTTTATAGCACTAATGATCGTTCACGCTAAACGCTTGCTCTGGCGACTAAACTAGCTTCACGTAGTTTTAGCATTCCTACGCGCTATGCTGCTTGGCAAAAAATCAGCCAGATATGTGTCCAGCGGCGTGGTGCAAACAGACGGGTACATATCATTGTCGATCTTGCTTGGCCCCAAAAGACCCCTTTCCAGATGGTGCCCAAACCTTATGGCGTTACTGTTGTTATCTTCTGTATCGCCGTCGTAAGAAAACTTGAATAATGGGTCCACAGGCACATGCGATACAGCCAGCTTCGCACCAGAGTGCTTCTCAATGGCTGCCACCAGTTCAAGAGGTGTCACGGCACCGCTTTCGAACCCAAATCTTGCATTCTTGCTGCGAGGGTCCTTGAGAGACGCAGCAACAAAGCGAGCGAGATCATCCCTATGTACAAGAGAGAAAGACGTGTTGCCTTTGCCAACGACAATGGCCTTGTGATTTTCCACGTCCATGCCTACGTGCGGTGCTACTGCGTAACAGTAAAATATGCCACAGTAGTAGCGCGTGTACTCAAGCTGGAGTTCCTCAGCCATGCGTACGATAGCGCCTGGATCCTCGGAATAAAGGCTGTGCAGCTCTGCACTTTCGTCCGAAAAGTCAGAGGGCACAATACGACGCACGCCTGCAGCTTTGGCAGCTTGAACTAGAGCTGGCTGAAGCTCCATAGCAGTTACGTAGTCCAGTGCACATACTAGGATGTCTGCTCCTTGCAAAGCCTTAACCAGCTGGTCTTGCTGGTGGTAATCAACTGGAGCGATACTGGCGCCCTGTAGCCGCAAGCTATCCAGAGCTTCACTTTGAGAACCGATGCGTGACAGTACGCTTACTCGGTAGTCGCCATCGGCAAGAAAAGCACGCGCAAGTCTACTGCCTAGTCCACCGCTACCGCCAGCAACTGCAACGCTGATGATCGTCATAGCGCACACCCAGAGTGTTTGATTGATGGTACTTTGCCGATAAGGCTGAGTGCAGACTGGAGTATACAAAGGGCAATGAAATACGGCGCTCCTTTAGCGTGTGCGAAAGCAGCAGATGGCGATGCTAGTCCAAGGGAGCATCGAAACTGGTGCGCATTGCGTATGCACGCCAGGTGGATGACGCAAGCGCTTGCGTGCGCTTCCTTCGTATAGCCGTTGCTACAGGCATTTGTCAAAACGCAAAATCAGTCAGCGATAGATTTTGGTGTTTTGTCGATATCCAAAGTGACTGCTATAGATGATGGCACCATCGCTGGCCAGAAAGGGTTTATATTTTACGGTTTACTCGCTTGCATGCACCGCACTATCAAGCAATGCAATACAAAGCACGCGGGCGATTAGCCGTGGCGCAGAGTTGGCCGACTTGCACCGTCTTCTCGCTGACACAAGCCCATATAAGTAACGGTGGGTGTCAACTTACTGCCGCCGCCTCTTGACGCGCAGAGTCGCGGTCCCTTGGTCCAGCTGGTAGCGCTTGTGCTTGATGCTGGTCACGAAACACGGTCCATGCTCCGATAGGACGTCCACCGCCACACAGCAGTCTTTTCAATCGCCCTGTGCGCAGTGTCCCAGATTGCCTTGGTTGTTACTGTCAGCATGTCCTATCATTCGTCCTATCAGAGGCCAAACTCCTTGAACATGTCCTGCGTTCTTGGCGATGCAGCACCCATCATACAAGCCGAGTCCGCCGCTGGATTATCCGGAACGATTACGCATGCGGCCTTGTTTGCATTAGCTGCTGCTCTTTCCTTTGGCTTACAAGTAACGTCATCGTCGGCATCTCCATGGCGAGATGCCCCAGACGAGCACGCACTAGCGGACGCATAAGCAGCTCAAATTTCGAGTGGATCACAAAGACGCGTACGCAACCTAGGCTGCAAGCGTACCAAAAGAACGCGTAAGCGGCAAAACTGTTGGTGTGTTACGTGCATACGTATGCCTCGGAATAGCAGACGACCACGTCATCTACGCTACTCGCCCTTGCTGGGTGCGTAAGCAATGCGACGTATAGGCTGCCCTGCGTACCGTATATCTAGCGCACTGCGCTCATCATGGCTAGCGCTGTTTGATTACCACCACCCGCACGACATCCAGCTTTCAGCTGCCCTGCGCTATTCTGCGTACATCTTGTGAACAGCCAAGCCTCTTCGACAGCGGATTTGCCAAGTGCCAACATATAATCAACATGACAATTATCAACGTCACAATTGCCGGCGGCAGCGGCGACTTGGGCGGCAAGCTTGTGCAGGCCTTTCTCGCCGACGATAGCTACCAAGTGAACGTGCTGTCGCGCGTCAATTCGGACAGTAAAGGTCTGGATCAACTACGCAAGCAGGGCGTCAGCGTTATCACCGTCGACTACAACCAGTTCGACGAGCTGGTGAAAGCCCTGCAGGGAACCGACATTTTGATTTGCACCCTGCACTACGCTATCGTCGATGAGCTACAGCCAGTCTTGTTTCGTGCTGCCAAAGCTGCGGGCGTGCGTCGTGTTGTGCCCTCCGATTTTTCGAGTGAAAACGAAGCGTTTCAGCGACTTGTATGCCCAGATCCCGCAGCTACAGAACGCAACATTATCGAGGCTCAGCTCGAGTACACGCGCTACTTTTGCGGTGCATTCTACTGCTATTTGACGACGTCACATGTCGGCGTCAACTTGGAAAACCGCAGCGTGACAGTGGTTGGCAAGGGCGACAAGCCCTTCTCTCTTGCACACCAGGAAGATCTTGCGCGTTTTGTTGCGGCATCGCTCAAAGATCCTCGCAGCAGGAATGCAAGACTGGGATTCGAGAGCTGCACCATAACGTTCAACGAACTGATTGCAGCCATTGAGAAGCACTCTGGCATCAAACTGAACGTCACTCGTCTACCCTCAGACCCGTCGCTCGATTTTTCTGGCGAGGACATCATGCGTGAGGATGTTATCAACAATTTGTTTTCATACGCAGCTGATCTGGAAATCGCCGGTCCACACAAGATTACCAATGGCATTTGCCCGTCCGTTCATCTCACAACGCTCGACACATACTTGGCTGACTTTTTCAGCAAAAAGGCGTAAGCGTCCATCGTATGTTGCATACAATGCCTATTTGCTGGCAGCTTCGTTAGCGCAAGCAATAAAAATCGTGCGCCGCCTCATACATTGCTGATGAGTTGGGTAGAAAGGGTAGAGTGAGCGCTCGCTGAGCGCAAGCTACCCCAGCTAGATCGTGGCAAAAGTGGCAAACCGATGCGAGGCAGCACACCGCGAGCAGTTCAGGCGAGTCAACAAAGCGCAAAAAGATGTACGGCTGAACCCGCCACGGATTGCTTGGAATCGTCTGCCGGTTACTTGGTCAGGTTGAAGACTCGTATCTTTTGGCCTTGCAGTCATTAAGAGTGCTGATAAGATTGCAAGTAGGATTGAAGAGTTACCAGCAGACGGAAGGGTAGCATTTGATGTGTTTGTTATTGATGCTCGCGTCAAGACACATCTTGTACACTATAGTATGCACGCCATTTGTAATGGTGCTCAATGCGCACGATATATACTACGTTTGGTTAAGCGGCATTTCTGTGCTACAGGACAGTGGCGGTTCATTTGCAAAGCGCACTATTTGTTAAAGATATCGGCCAGGTATGCATCCAGCGATGTGGTCTGCACAGACGGATACCTGTCATTATCAATCCTGCTGGTTCCTTGGACTTCCATTTCTACCTCATGTCCAAACGTGTAGGCAGCGTGCACATCGTCGGCAGTGCTGTACGCAATACTGAACGAAGGGTCCACGAGCAAATGTGTCACGCTCAGCGCCACGCCAGAGTGCCTTTCTACCGCTGCGGTTAGCTGGAGAAATGTTATAGCGCAGCTTTCAAAACCAAAGCTTGCATTCTTGCTGTGAGGGTCCTTGAGCGACACGGCAATAAAACGAGCAAGATCGTCCTCATGAATGGCAGAAAATGGCTTGTCTCCCTTGCCGACAATGTTCATTCTGTGCTTATCCAAATCGATGCCTATTGTCGGTGTTGCTAGGTAGCGGTAGAAGACGCCGCAGTAGAACCGCGTATATTCAAGCTGATTTTC